>JAQFYD010000448.1:0-18958 GCA_034694225.1 Bourletiella hortensis | reverse complement strand
TGAGTAAGAAAATTGGGAGTTTGGTTGGATAGGAGCGTGTTTTTGATTGAGGCTGATTTGATACAGAAGGAAAAAAATGTTTATATCATCATGTGTTACCAGTTGGCGAAACTAGCTTGAGGAGCTTCTATAGTAGTACTAGTGCTTTTGGGTACTTTGACATAGAAGAAATGGGGTAGAGCAGACGAGAGAGAGATGGATCAGAATAGTAGAGAGAAAAGCTTGGATATGTATGTTCATGGACAACTATTGGAATATTTGCTAGATTTGGGTACGAATTGGCGAGGAGTGAGAAGAGCTATTGTCTGTACGGAGTGTACACTAGGTACATACATATAGGAAACTAATGTTTGTCTAGGAAGTTTATGTCATGCCGAATGGATTCGCACACTGTAGTAGTAATAGTAGTAGTAGTGGTAGCAGGAGTAGCTAGTATTAGAAGTAAAATACTGGTCTATGGAACTTACATTGTGTGTAAGAGTCGACTAGTAGAGTAGAACATGTTCTAGTTCTATATACATTTTGCTCTGCCGGTTTGTAAGGAGAATAAATGCCTGAGTGTATCGACCATGCGTGTTCTTTTCTCCAGTATCCACAATAACCAGGCAAAAGTTCCTCCACGGAAGAGTCCCCACCCCCACTTTCTCCATTTTGATCCTAAACTGCGGAGAATTTACTTGGCCCTCTTCAGTAGTAGCGCTCGTCATTTTCTTATATAGTTTCTCTCTCCTCCGCACCAGTGTACCCAATCGTTTAGGGTGATTTGAAGTAAAAATTAAAAATAATTCTGGTCGTGCATAATTACACTTGTTCCTTTTGTTAACGCCGCAGTGAAAGGTTTGTTCAGCAAGATGGAGTGAATTTTTTCCCCCGTCGTCAGCTCATACTTTCTCCCCTGTGATGACATCTAAATGCAATACCAAGGCCGTGAATCTGGCTTCAAGTGTTTGCAGTCCTAGTGATCTGTAACCTCCCTCTCTCTCACTCTTTTTCTTTCTCTTTCTTTAAATTCAAGACTAGGACATTTTCTGCTCATCACCTCTCATTTCCAGCAGTAAGTTTCAATTATTGCTCACAATCTATTTCAATGTATTTTATCTTATTCCGTACTAAAAATAAGATTTTGCTTAAGTATATATAGAAGTTTCATGGTTACAATTATTGATTACCTACGTTTCTCGCTTGGTCATTGTTATTATTTGATCAAGATGGAACTGTCTGCTAGCTTCCAAAATATTATTGCTATTTTTTGTATAAAAGTGTAACCATAAACATGATGACTACAAATGCACATCCGTTATTTATGACCGAGCTGGGCATGCTATTATTGTCATGCACACTATGGCGGTTGTTTAACCTGCAGAACTTGATCACTACGAGTGTTTGCAAGAATTGGCTATGCTATCGAGATGGATAATAATTCATGCTTGGAAATATGCTCAGTTCTGAGTGAATAATAATTACAAACATAGGAGTATGTTAGCAGTTGTAGCTACTCTCGGCCTATGTGTTTAGCTCGACCGCGGAAATAATGTCACCGCAAGAGACTACATTTTTTCCTATACTGTGCCTGGAATAGAGTTGATATCAGAGCCTTGTTTACTGTTCACTTCATCATTTGTTCTCTGAAGGGCAAATAGTTTTTATAGCTCAGACTTGTGCATTACATTCATGAGGCCAGTACTTCATGTAAGAACTTGTAACGGGCCAATTAATCAATCCTAATTTAACGTAACGTCTATCATTCTTCACCAAGCTGTTGTTTTTTGGAGAAATGTAACTAGAAATTCGATTCGCTTCGTTATATCATTGAACTCCGATTGTGTCTTTTCCTCTGCAGAACGGATTATTATTACGATTTCCGGCCATCAAATATAACTGTTTCGTCGCAACGGTCATCATCGGGAAGGGACGTTTGGTCGAGCAGTTTTCTGAAGTGTGAGACCACCTGACCTTTTTGTCCAAGGCATTCAGTCCACGGGAATGAAATCGCCATAAGCTTACGATAAAGGGATCCAGAATAAGACATTCATATTTGGAGTTATGGAGACAGAATAGATGCGGCTGAAGGGAAAGAATTTAAATGGTCCTTGGCTGTCCTCCCAAAAATAACCTCCTCTCATGGCCATTCACATATGACTTACTTTCGTTTATAAAGCTTCGCGTTGCATCATAAGAGGAATTTATGGGCGTGCAGATTGGACGAATGATTTTTCTGATGGAGGAATTCTCCAAATAACATTGCTATTATACTCCGAGAGAGTAGACTATGATGAGAGGAAAGAAGGGGAAAGGAAATCTAAGGGAGAAAAGAAAGACAGTGAGATCCAACTTGATGATGATGAAAGATTGTGAGAGCGTGTGTCCTTATTGTACTCTATGATGAGTAATACAACTGGAGTTAAGAGGCCATCCTAAGTCAGTGCTATAGCTATAGCCAGTAAAGTAAAGGAATTTTTTCATCCCTTTTTCAAGCACTGAACATTCCACTGCTGCACGGAGTAAATAAGTTGTTGTTGTAACTATAAGGGCTCTCCTATCCTTATGGTTTTTAGCGCCTCTAACTGTCGCACATGATCATAATAATAGTCCGTCTACATTTCTCCGCATTATTATTTTATTTTACTTCCTCCGACTTTTGTACTTGGCCTACTTGACACGCAGGGGCATGAAATGGGATAATGAAAGTTCAATTTAGCGAATGAGGTTTTCATTTGCTTCAGCCATTAAACTGGAGGTTGTATAAGGTCCATAAAGTAGAGCAGATCTGTAACGTTCATAGGAAGAGAAGAAGATGAAGTGTATAATTTTTTATTGGTGGATGGTGCTAGTCGTTTTCATTCATCGATAAATAAAGACTGCCTCAACACCGTTACGTCCTTCCATGTAGGACTCACGATGACACAAAGAGAAACGAAGGAAGCACGTCAGAAACCGATGCCTGGAGTTATTCAAATTTTGCAAAACACTTAACATTGAGCACTGACTACTGTATAGGCCTCTCAAATGATTTCGCTTTATTTTATGCAAGGAACTATTCAATAGAAGTAAACTACTGTTGGCCCACACAGTAAAACTTATACCTCTATAGATTACTATAGAAAATCAATTACGGTAGCCTTCAATTTGAAAGCCACTATGAAATGCTATTGAAGCTTTAAAATATCCATAGAGAAATAGTACGGTTTCTTTGGCAATTTACAAAATCAGACCTTATCCGCTCCCCCTTCCTTATTTTCTATGTTAATTTCTTCACTAAATAAATGAGGCTCATTCATTTTGAGTTTACTTCATTAGTACAGTTGCCAAATCTTGAGTCAACTATTGTTCCATTGGTGCAGGTCTCTATGGTGGGGATCATGGAGATGTTGTTGTTGATTTGTACGAAACGGTGCAATACTACTGTTACGTTGTGCAGGAGGAGAAATCATGCTTATAAATTGGTTAGGAAGGTTTATAATGTCAAGATATGAAGAATAACATGTGTACAAGTTAAGTATGTGTGCGTGATAGTGTGCATGTTCAAGGGGGGAAGAATACTATAGTGAGCATAAAATATGGATTTGACCTATTTCAAGCTTCTCCAAACTAATTCCCAGCATGTCATAAACAACAGCTATTGCAGCTTGTTCTTACAATTCCTTGTAGGGAACGGTGTAAAGGGAAGTGAATGTGTGTGCCTGTGTGTGTCCACAGAGTGTAAAAGACTAGTTTTACTAGGGATTATTGATTTTTATTGCTAAATGCTGCATAATTCTCTCCTCTTTAAGAGAGTGGCTGTGGGACAGTACCTTGTTGTAGTATGATCAGCTACTTACAAGGCTTGAGCTTTTACACAAGACGACAAACATATATAGCATTTAGCTACTTTATACTTCACGCATTTTATTCACGTTTGCCGACTCACTGGAAAATCCTCCATGTGTATAGCTAGTCAGACTCACACCCGGGTTTGGAAACACGCACCAAGCTGAATAATGAAGGGTTTAAGGCTTTCGATGGACAAATGTAATTCACGTCCATGTGTTTATAGAAGAGAAGGACAATTATTCTAGTTGTTTTCCTAGCACGGCTCTGTCATCACTTTGTACTCAAACGTACACTGTCATTAGAGGTTTCCCCAATGCATTTTGATAGTATTCCCAGGCGTACATGGTTACAGCTACCTTTCACCTTACGCTTAGGCATAACTGCCTTTGACTTGATAATCGGAAGGAACAAGAAATGTTTACCGACAGGTGGCTTGGAGCTAAATTTTTGCGTAATGCTGTATATTCCCTAAGAATAACACATGCTTCCCTTTTCACCCGTAGGAAATAACAGACTGCTTTCAATCAGCCTGGTGTCTATAGTTGTAGGAGGTGACCGACGAAACGAAGGGCATATTCTGTGGTCTACTATAAAATACATTAGAAACTACGTTGCTATATCTCTCATATCTGATTATGTGGTGAGAGAGAATGAACTTGGGGAAACACCTTGAAAAAAAATTCAAGGATGAGCCATCGGATGCCGACAAATGCCACAGTATAGAACTAAAATAAAATCGTTCAGAAAGTTCGTTAGCTCAGAAGCAGAAAGACAAAAGGGATGTACATGGATGGAAGCATTCCGTTAAACATATTCTCCGAATCTTGTTGTGGCGGCACTCCCAGCGAATGACAATCATCTGAGGACTACAACTGGTATCAAGGACAGCAATTTTTTCAATGTAAATTGTGGCTATTACTTGGAACTTATACACACACGTATGTACTGAGGATATTTGTGGGAAAGCACACGCTGCTGCACTCTCTACTCGGCTTTAGGTATACAGCCGTCACAGTCTAGATGCTATGGAAATATCAAAAGCGAACAATATCGAACTTTAGGAAGGAGGAGAAAAAGCAGTCGTCGTAGTAGTAGCTTTCTTCCTCTTTTCTGACGCTTACTCCAAGTCAGAAAGAAATGGCAATCCCACAACTGTCAAGTCGCTTCGGACGTGCTAACAATGACAATTTGCTAGCCTTCTAGACTGGATTTAATTCCGCTTCAAGCAAGTTAGAGAAAAGATGTCAAGTCTTCTCTTCCTCAGGAAAGCTCCCTTGCTTTCCCCTCTTTCTTCCTATCTTGTCTCCATGTACCTTTCGTTCGTAGAGGGAAAAGAGCTACATTGTGCAATGTATTACGACTTATAACATAAGAGTAACATATGTATTTATAATTTTTATCATCGCATAATGTTTCTCCCCCGCTGATGTTTTCCTACCGGAGTTTTTTGCAGCCTTAATGCGAAAGAGGAGTAAAAAAAGTTTAAGTGCGATGATGAAGTAATGCAGTTTTTACTGCTCAAATGGGAAAATATAGTTACTCTCATTTTACTTTCATCCCTCCTGCCATCCTCCTATTTATTCCTGTAACTCATTCTTGAATGTCTCCTTGCGGGAAGCAAAGCGTTTTGTATAATGTTATCTATTGTGGTTCATTATAGAACAATGACCAGGTTCAAAGGAAGGGTCACATATAGACGACGGAGAAAGTCGGCTTTGCATTACTACAAAAATGTGTGAAACTTAGGAAAGCAGAGCGGCATCTTTCACTTGAATAAACTTAGTTTTTTCGTCTTCGTCTCCTCATCTTCGAGAAGCTTACCACACTGTTCCTTTGGGAAGAAGTTGGTGGGGGGAATTTTTGCAAGGCAATTTCTAGACTTCCTGATGATGTTGCGGCTAAATTCATACTGTGAAGCTTGATCCAAAAAGATGGTGAAGAAATTATGTCCAGAGGACGCAGAGCGCGGCATCAGCATCTGGCTCACTCCATTAGTGTGTGAGCTTACGATCGATTTTCTCCATGAATTCAGTCTCGATTTCCACTGTTATGCTTCTAGTACTACGGCTGCTAGTACTTCTGCTTCGACTACATAGCTAGCTACAGGATGTAGTAGAGAAGAGGATGGAAAACAACACTGGTGTTCCTCTTTTCCGTGTTACTTCTCGGCAAATATGGAACATTACAGAAGAGGAATGAGAGAATGAAATTAATATGAATAAATAATCAAAAACTTAAACCTTCCATATACAACTCCATGATCTCTCATGGTCGTTGGTCTATTCATGTTCAGCAACAACAGTTCTTATCAAACAGTAAGGGAGACTATACATATAAACAAGGGTTTTTGCTTCGTAACAATTGTGTACGCCTTAGCTGCTACAGTGCTTTTCTAAAATTCTGCGATGCATGCAAACCAAGTTTCAAGTTATAGACGTGGGTCTAATTTTGACAGGTGTGGTGGAAACTTGATATTTAAAAAGTTTCTGTTCTTCTGCCTCCTTCCTTGTTTACGCAAAGGAGGGAGGTGGATTTCTTTGCGTAAACGCGGCATATCAAGTTTCTTCTTTCAGAAATTTTAGTTTAGACAATAGTCGAGTTCGGAATACGACGACTATGCGTGAGAGTTGACAACATTAGTAACTAAAGATTGCCATTTCTTCAGGTCATTTCTCGCGATACAATTGTGTAGAGTTTGTATGAAGACGTCCAGTACAGTGTCCCCTGAATCTGTGAATAATTAATGCAACTGAAATTTGTCGGATTAAGACAATGGATTCTAACAAACATGTATGTTTTTTCTCTCAAAGGTTGATAAGGGATGATTGATCCAAGTTCCTCTGATGACGACAGTGATGATGACCAGCGCGAGCCTTTACAAACTGCCTCTCATGCGCGACCACATGTCTCCCATGAACCACCATCAGCCACGAGTCATGATGGGCCTCACCGACCCGTGGCTGGGGCAGCATCCGCCGTAAGCCACAGTGCAGGTCATGGTCACAGCCACGGCCATGACAGGCATGACCTCGGTCCCAGCAGCAGTATGGGACCATCATCTACACCTGGTGGACCTGGAGGGGCTGGTTCCCAGTTGCGACCTAGCAGCCATGTCCCGAGGCCAACATCACCATCTCCTTCCCTTGCATCAGAGAAGAACATTCAGGATAATATCGATCCACAGGTAGAATAGAATATGAAAAACAAAATTAGAAACCTTGTCATATCACTTGAGTATGTAAATAGTCTTGCCAATAACGCATATTGGATAATGAAGAAAACTGTCAGAACTTTGACTCCTAACAATATCCCGTTGAATGTTACTATTGTAGGAAAAGCAAGAAAGAGAAGAAGAGATGAGAAAGACTCGACTTCAACTTTACGTCTTTATTTCAAGATGTATTGCCTACCCTTTTAATTCGAAGCAGCCAACAGACATGACCAAAAGGCATATGAAAATCACCAAGGCACAATTAGATACAATAATCGGCCGATTTCAGGTAAATTCTATACTTACATTCCCAACATCTGTAAAAATTACTTTTTCTGCTAGCTGCCTCACTCAATGCAAATCAAGTAACAAAAAAGTCATAGCTCGTATGACGACTGAGTAAACTGTACAAAGTAAATATGTAGAGAAGTCGATTGAGACATTTCGTGGACCTTAATGAAACCTTTTGCTTTCACTGAACTTTCTCATCCCAGACTAACCAGTTTGTCTTTGTATGATGTTTTTGTACACGAAAGGGGGAAATTGGGCTAGGATGAAATAGTGGAAAGTGTGAGTGTGTGTGCGAGGCCCGTGGGAATCTATTTTAATGGAATTTCTACATCCTAGCCGTTCCGCATGCTTAATATGAGGTCTTCCAGAAGAAGAAGAAACGGACACATTTTAAGCAGCCAAGATATTTACCCCATCTTTACATTGTTTACGGGAAGTGAGCATTATAATGGAAAAGTAATAGGAGGAGAAAGGATGATGTATGTATATAATTATACCACTCACGCCCATAAGGAAATCTCTCCTACGAACAGTTAAACTTGTCTCCCGTTACGAATGTACGTACATACGGGCGGTTTCCGACGTAAGTAGAATCCATGATGGGATGGTTTTACTTGCGGCAAGTAGTACTCGTTAATCACTTTTCTCCATCTGCAGAAGAAGGCTTTTTCGTCTGGGCTATGTAGCTATGTAAGGGAAGCTCAAATTTTACCAGTTAGGAAGATAGGAAGTTTTCCTTGGCCTTTCTAAAGAAATGGGAGAAAGTACACTTTTATTGTGTCATATGTAACTTTTTTCAAATGAATTTTCTTTTTCAGAGTTTTCTCAAAGGTGATACGCCCATTGCAGCGGATGAAGCATTTCAAAATGCAGTCCTCAATTATACTGAAGTCTTTCTGAAATCTGAGCGGGTACTAAAGATGGTGCAAGCAGGGGCATGTTCTCAACATGATTTTCGGGAGGTTTTTAAGAACAACGTAGAGAAACGTGTCAGGTGAGTACACATGGGTTTATCGTATTGAGGTATAATATACATTTGTCATCGTGTCTCATGAGGCGCTTATTGGGTACGTTCGGCCTCATTACAAACCATTTCTGTGTTGCTTAGGTCCCTTCCAGAAATTGACGGGCTGAGTAAAGAAACGGTCCTAGCGTCATGGATGGCCAAATTTGATTGCATTTTCAAGGGTGACGAAGACACGAAGCGTCCACGTTTACAACAGAATCTTCACTCTGAATTAATATTATCCAAGGAACAGCTGTATGACATGTTTCAACAAATCCTTGGAGTTAAAAAATTTGAGCATCAGCT
This sequence comes from Bourletiella hortensis, assembly GCA_034694225.1. Lineage (NCBI taxonomy): Eukaryota > Metazoa > Arthropoda > Collembola > Symphypleona > Bourletiellidae > Bourletiella > Bourletiella hortensis. The sequence goes on along the minus strand of JAQFYD010000448.1, from coordinate 10,334 downwards.
CCTTTTCAATGCCCTCCAAGTGAGTTTTCTATTTGTTTTGATGCCCGGTGCGGACATGATGACCTAACTTTTACTGTTTACCTTTAAACTAAATAGCTGGACTCTGCGGACGAGCAAGCAGCAGCTATCCGGCGGGAGCTGGACGGTCGACGTCAGAAAGTTTCCGATATGGAACGCAATAGAAAACTGATGCCTCGCTTTGTTCTTAAAGAGATGGAGTCTTTATACATCGAAGAATGTCGCTCAGCAATTAATCAATTGATGGCAAATTTAGAGTCACTGCCTGTCTCCAAAGGCTCAACTGATTCCAAATACGGCCTTCACAAAATTAAAAAATATAATCATAGGTAAGCTGCAAAGCTATATTTACGAATTTATTTCATTCTCATCATCAGTATCACTATTACGCGATGCTATGTATATGCAAATGTGACGTCTTCACAAAAATATCATCGTTTCAAGCAAACGGCTTTGAGTTCGTTACATTTCTTCTTGTTCTTCTACATCATCTTGCGGCTATAACAGGGCTCTTGTTTTATTTTATTCTCTTTCGCTCATATCAGGAGAAGCTCAGTGTTAAGGTAATTATAACTATAATAAACTTGTCTCTCGTCGTGTCCCTCCATCCGCTTCTTTCTCTGTATACAATCCGTATCTGTTGACCCCTGTACTATCATCTCCCCCTCCCCTTCATATTTCTCTGGCGCTGCTATACTGTACTATATTAAAAACTTTCTTCCTCTCTTACATCGTATCTCTTCTTCTGCCGTGCGAATGAGTGAATGAAGCCTTTATAATTAAGAATCCGCATACCTGTCTAAAATTGATGTTGTCTCTGTCATGGGTTTATGTGTTTCTTATTTGATATGTACATGTTCATATTCACTGTTAAATGTTCGTGAGCTCCTACATATTCCTACCTGACTCAATATGTGTGAGAGAGCAAGTAATCTATTAATGCAACATGGTAATTATTTGTAATTATTCTAAACATTTACTCCGCCCGTATGCTCCGTCTTACTCGTCGTCGTCTTGGTCGTCACTATAACTGTTGTCATTGTAAATATGAACCGGTCTTCGCTTCTTGTGTAGAACAGTTGATTTGTCAGTCGATTTTGGTTTTTTTTACCTCTGATGGTCCAGGTCCCAGGTGTCTCTAGCCAAACTGGAAGGAGACTCTGCTGACAGTGACACGACGCTCAGTAAGATGGACGTCGTCCTTACCTTCCCACTTGAGGTAAGTTCTTCTTTCTCTTCATCCGACAAGTTTAGGAATTGTGATGGGATTAACTTCTGTACTTTCTCTTTGTTCTATGTAACAGGTCATCGTAATGGAAGTTAAAGGTCTCAAATCCCTCGCACCAAATAGGATAGTTTACTGCACGATGGAGGTCGAAGGGGGTGAAAAGCTACAGACAGATCAGGCTGAAGCTTCCAAACCAATGTAATTAACTCTTGTTGTCTTTCTCTCAGAAGTTGCAAATAGAAGTATATGGCTGTGTCAGTCATAACAAAGTGGCTGTCCTCGAAATTGTTATGTTGAAGAAGCCTACAATAGTATATTGGTCTGACATGGCTTCATAGGTGGGATACCCAGGGGGACTTTACCACAAATCATCCCTTACCCGGCGTCAAAGTCAAGCTCTATACAGAGAATCCAGGGATGCTGGCACTGGAAGATAAGGAACTGGGTAAAGTTGTACTCCGCCCTACTCCTTTGTCAAACAAGGTAAGAAGAAAACATGTAGTAAGCTCTTTGAATCGGTGTATGACACTTGAATTACATGACCGTCACTTATTCCGCGGGGATACCATTCCCACTGAAATAGTAATTTCTTTCATTGGAAATTATTAACTCTTTCCACTTGTGTTCTTCCTCTTCTAAAGGCTGCCGAATGGTATAAAATGACAGTACCTAAGAATGCGGCCGATCAGGACTTAAAAATAAGAATAGCTTGCAGGATGGATAAACCACTAAATATGAAACATTGCGGGTGAGTCATGGTGGGGAATACAGAGAATGGTGGAACATGATATAATTATCATTAAAATTCTATCTAGGTACCTGTACGCATTGGGCAAAGGAGTGTGGAAGAAATGGAAAAGACGTTATTTTATATTGGTCCAAGTATCGCAATACACTTTTGCCATGTGCTCTTACAAGGAGAAAAAGTCCGAACCTACAGAAATGATGCAATTGGATGGTTATACCGTTGATTACATCGAACCTGCCAGTGGTGAGTATGAGATTCATTTGAAACATACCTTTCCTATCCTCTTTACCCATCCGAAAGAAAACCCATACGTGCTAAAAAGTTAGAATGGGACCGCATTGCTCCCTCAGATTGTAAAAAGACAAATATGTATGGGTAATTCTAGAAGGTAATATTGAAGTGAACTTCCTCTTGATGGTATTAATGTACAATATGTATCTCTCTATCTCTCTATTTCTGTAGCCAATCTTATGGTCGGAATGGGTATGCTATACTTTAACCTTTATTATTAGCCCTTGGCTTACTATTACTACTCACACGCTAACAGGCTGGGATAGGTCAGCCCAGTCTTCTAATATTGACCCGTTACTCCCAGGCTTTCCCCTTTTTTATGTTCCATACGGAAAAAATACTACTTCCTTTTACATAAGTCATGCCCATGTATATTTCTATCCTAATATTTACTTTTACCCACATGAGCTCTGACACACACACAAAAGATCGGGTAAAATTTGTTGTGTGCTTGCTGGGATGCTTTGATTGTGCACCAGAGAATGGGTGGTAGTTGAATGGGAAGGGAAACTTAATTTTGTTTCGGGATGAACTGTACAGATCTGGAGGGAGGAAGATACTTTTTTAACGCTGTTAAAGAGGGTGACAGTGTTCTGTATGCCTGTGATGATGAGAATGAGAGTCATTTATGGGTAATGGCCATGTACAGAGCCACTGGGCAAGCTCATAAACCGGCTCCTCCATTGACTCCAGCTGCCAAGAACTCTACTATCTCAAAAATCCAAGGAGGTGAATTAAGACATATTGTTATTGTAGTAGTAAGCATATATTTTTATTGTGCTTAATTTAAAAAAATGATTTTATTACCCAGATGCTGACCGGGCAAGGAAGCACGGCATGGAAGAATATATATCCGCGGATCCTTGCCGATTTGATCATCACTCTATGTTTAAGTATCTTCAAACACTTACACTGGATTTCCGCTTAAATGATCCATACTGTTCGCTGGTACATGATCATGATCTTTCTAGTTTCTTTATGCTACAGTTACAGTAGTAACATATCTGGGTAACTTATGAACTGTAGGGCTGGTTCAGTCCGGGACAAGTTTTTGTTATTGATGAATATTGTGCCCGCTATGGAGTCCGCGGCTGTTATCGCCATCTGGTCTACCTCAGTGATCTGCTGGACAGAGCCGAACTCGGAATCATGATAGATCCTACATTAATCCATTACTCTTTTGCATTTTGCGCCTCCCATGTACACGGCAACAGGTTAGACATGTAATGCATTCTTTTCCTCCTACCTCACATTTTCTATTCTAACTTTACTCGCTAAATGAATGAATGCGTGTGATGACTCTATCTGCGAATTCGGCTTTACCACATCTGGGCTGTATGACTTAACTATTCTTAACTCTATCTTCACGAAATTTGTCCTTTGCGAGATTTATCACTTTGGCTGCCAAGCAAATTAACCTGTACATAATAGCTGTGTACGCTTTTTATGGTACTAACATACTAATTAATTTTTCACACTAACAAAATTGCTCAAGTGCTGTAAGAAATCTGTGGGAACCTTTCCATGTTTCTGTCCTCCTTCTTTACTTACTACCCCGAACAGTATAACATACTTGATGTTCTACTAACCAACCATTGTATAATTCTTGCGGCACTATGAATCACGTAGTGCCAGTAGGAGATGAAATAATGGTTTTTCGTTGCTTATTTTTTCTAACCGCACTTAAATATTGGCTGCCAAAACCTGCAAGTGATAGTTGGGAAAGTTACATGTTTCTCTTTCCCTCCTCACAACGGGCATACTTTCGTCTATGGGATGATGATCCTACACCTACGATAGAACACAATTGTTTGACATTCTGAAATAATAATAATATAGACCTGATGGCGTTGGAACGGTAACGCACGAAGAGAAGGAAAAATTCCAAGAAATTAAGGAGAGACTCCGAGTACGTCTTGAGAATCAAATTACCAATTTCCGCTACTGTTTTCCCTTTGGACGTCCAGAAGGATCTCTCAAATCTACTCTCTCACTCCTTGAAAGGGTTAGTACGACCTTCTCCGTTACAATATTAATATTCTACTGCCGTTTCTTGGAAATTAGCTCCTCAATATGTAAATGTATTATAGGTGTTGATGAAGGATATCGTGACGCCGGTTCCACCCGAGGAGACAAGGGGTGTTATTAAAAAGTGCCTGGAAAATGCAGCTCTTGTTAATTACGAGCAGCTTTCCAATGAAGCCAAAGTTGACGGTACATATTTTCCTAATTTAAATTGCGGTTTATTAAAAAAATCTAGTCCATCTCATAATAATGTAATTTCCATTCTTTCCTCAACAGTCCCACCTGCGCCCGTATCCGGTGAGTTATTTTAGCTACTGTTTTAGCAACTGCTGTCAAGATACAGGAGATGCGTATGAAGCACGAAGAAACTGTTATTTCAATTCGATTTTTTCAGATGACATGGGACCAGAAGGTCAGGAAGTGGTTCCTAGTAGGAGACTGGAAGAACTGATTCACTTGTCGGAGTTATGCGTAGACTTATTACAACAGAACGAAGACCACTACGCTGAGGTAAGGAAGAACTTTTATTGTGACGGCGTTCTTAATATTGTGAAAGAAAAAGTTATCACGCAAAGAATACCGACTTGATTTCTGTTCTTCAACGTACAAGCTTATAGCAGAGGAACAAGGACATGTTGACGTTCATAATAATAATTGGATAGACATAAATGGATGAGACATAATCGTATAGAAATGACTTGAGCTATTAATTACTAATAGGGTTTACAATATGATGGAATTCTGTTCTTATTGTTCTCCTCACTTGTTATGTTCCTTTTATTGCCAACTCGCGTGCGTTCTTCTCTCTTCTATATATCTTCACTAAAAAATGACTGGATAAAATGATGATCAGTATCCAGGCGAAATTTTTCGGGACTTCTGTTGTCCATGTTACTATATACTCTAATGATTTGAACCCCTCTTCCCTATCTCTCATCTTTCTCTCTATACCCTCTGTACGACAGTGTTGTGTTGCTCTATTTATTTTGAAAAACAGTAACAAGGAAATACCCAAATTATGTTCAAAGGGCTGACTATATATACATTACATATGAAATATGAATTTGTTTTTTCGTTGTATTACTTTATGGTATATTTGTTTTGACTGTTGGTAATCATGTTGCGGGTAATCGATGTTAATAAGTTTCCTCTGACTGCAAAATTTTCTATGAGTTTCTCGTTACTTTGATTTGGTCGGTCTCCATATTTATTTTCTACATTTCCCTTCTGTTCTTCTTCATCTTCTGTGAATGTGTCTCTCTTCTGAGGTTTTTGAGTCTGACGTGTTGATCTTTATATATCTTCTGGTGCTTTGACTGTTCTCTCGGTGGTGCCCTCGTGCTGGCCATTTGGTTTCTCCTCTCTCCAATCAATCAATCAATCAATCAATCAATCAATCAAAAAATCGCAAAATCCATCCCCTTGTGTAACACTGTGCTCTCTGCGTGTTAACAGGCTTTTCGTAAAGGGGTGAGTTTAATTACAAATTCCATCATCTCCTCACTCATTTCAAATCATTCACTCATTTTCATAATCATGATATATATTAGGACACTTTTCCTTATTCATTATTACTAGCCAAGGCAGTAAGATAATAATGAGCACAGAGTAGGCACTGTGGGTGTATATAGTAACTATGATGATGATACTGTAGCTCTAAGGGAATAATTAAGTGTTGTATTTGTATTACTATATTCTCTGTCTACATCTGCCTTTGTGAAAAACCCACTAATTTTACGACATTCTAAGTTTTTTTTCGGCAAATTTTTTATTACAGCGTCTCTTCTTCTTCTTCTCCCTTTTGCTAATCATTTTGTCAAAGTTTAAGTTTGCCTCTTCTAATATCTCTTCTTATGTATTTAATCAATACTGAATTAAGCATGCATTTATTTTCCCTCATTACATTGTCACTTTCTTCCTTTTATATTTGCAATGAGACATGAGAAATTATTACTTGTTTTATAGTCTGTGAAGCTTCTGACTTTTAGTCCGTGCGGATTCCTAAGAAATTCTGTCAAGTTTTTCTTATTAATCTTGATGTATTTTTTCTCGTGATATGAGGTTTTACAATATATTCATGTGCGCATTCTTGCAATTGTCAGTTATGCTGCCTGAATGAAGCATTAGCTATTTCTAATAGGATTCAATAGAGCCTGTAATTTTTACACGTCTTCTTCATTAACGATGAATAACATTACTTAAGCTACCGGTCCCCAGAATAATACATAAGAACACTTTTAAATTTCACCACTATAGGCACCCTGGTATCCCTCGCACGTTAGTTATCCCTCTGCGTTAACCCTATCATTAGTGCATAAAATTATTGCGCTATTTAACTGTCACTGTGTCGTTGTTCCCTTTAAATTCCGCAAATACTAGAGTAAAAACAAGTTCGGATACTGCGTCCGAAACACAGCCGTAGCAAGACAGATATTTTACATGTTTATGCTTAGCTTCTTCGTCTTCTCATCAATCTGATGGTCCCCATGATGGGCTTGAGGTACTATGCGTATTTTAAAGTAGGGCACTATATTAACATTTTGAAGTACTTAGGGTAGACTCGGTAAAGAAGATATAATAAGATGATATGAACAACGATCTTGGATTGATTCAGAGCTGCAGTTTATTGACAGAAATCTAGTGAGTAGCTGAAGAAAGTTGATTAGAAGCTCAAATTGGAAGCTTTAGAATCCCTGACAGCAGATGAAAATGGAAATGTTCAGAGCAAAGAACAAACATAGCCTGAAGTTAGCTTGTATGAACTGATTTAATCGTTACTGCATTACCTCAGTTCTGTACATGAGTTTTCTCGCATTTAAATAGGATATCGGTAGGCTATAGGTAAAGGTGGCTACATAAGATCCAAGTTACATACATGATTTCAAAAAAAGAACACACACACATGATTATACAGTAGTGGTTGTTGTGGACGTTGAGGTTGCTAATGAATGTATTCTGTAATTGTGTACCCGTGAATGTTTTGTCTGTGAACCCGGTTTCTTCTTCTTCTTCTTCTCCTCCCCATGAAACTCTAAATGGTCCGCGGAATGCAGGAGAAAGTAAGTCTGTCTTCTCACCACATCTTGTCTTTTCAATCTTTCGCCTTCATCACGCCATCTTCTCCGAAATTGCTTCCTTGCGCTGATATGTCTCTCACTCTATCTTTCTTTCTCTCTCTCTCTCTCTCTCTTTCCGCAAATGTTCTACGCCGTCTTTCTTCTTCTTCTTTCTTCAAGGCTGCCCTACTTGCTTTGATTTTGCCTCTATATTGCCTCATGTGTAAACGTATTTTCACAACTATCTGTGTGCCTTTATTTCTCTCTTGCTTTCCATCTCTATCTCATTTCATTTAATACGAATGGAAAGCCGTTTGCTTGGCATTGACGGAGATACAAACGTTTATTTCTTTGTACATAATAATATCATCTGATAGCTTTTATTTTTTGGATTTGAGAAAGTCAGGCCATTTGCGGTAGGCTTGAAATGCCAGGAATTATTCGATCAAGGAAAGAAAATGAGTTTTCTGCCTTAACCTTAGCCGAAGCTTCTTCTGCGGTTTCCTTTCACAAAAGTAGGGTAGATATTCATTTAATTTAAGCCAATTTACCTACGGTTCGGTAATGATGAAAACGTAGACAAGTAGTACTGAGGTCCAGTCCAGCAACAAACGAGAATGAAATCAGGAGAGGAATTGTTGATTTTTAGTATTGGTAATAAACGAACTGGAGGGTGAGAAAATAATTCTAGATTTCCAAGTCTCGTAGCAGACTGGAACTGATTGATCCTTCAGGTGACCTGAATAAAAGATATTTGTTTTGTTTTGATTTTATGCCATAAAGGAGACTCGGTCTGGAAAGTGAGGTAGCTTGTGTAACGGAGAAAATTTGTATTCAGGGTAGTGAGTGTAACATTTGTCATGGGAAAACATTTTGTTTAGATGGACAAAAAATGGTTGAACACATCACTGAATGGGGGCAAGTATGATGATATTGTGGGAGCTGATTATGTTTGTGTGCGGACACAGAGATGTGTTTCCCATGACAATATATATAAAAATGGTAAATCCCGTAAGGAAGACGTTAAAGATAATGGGAGGAGTTTTCCCAGAGCTTCATTTCCAGATAAGGGACACAGATGCGCTAAAGATACCCTACTTTTGTTGTACATAGCAAAGAAAGAAGGTTGCTAAAAACCGTCGCTGCTTCTCTCTTCTCTTTTGAGCAAAGTTCCCTGGTAGCGCAAGTATAGACAGACATGGTAGTATGAAAAGATATGTGACCTTGAGGAAATAACTGGGAACGGAACGATGGTGGTACAAGGCCTCATGGAAGGAGTCGAGTCAAGTATATAGATTTGATGATGAATGGCTCAATAGCTCTACTTGACTTGAATATTTTTGTACATATTGGATGATTTGTACCGCCGTAGAATATAGAGGAAGAAATTTTCTGACTGGATCGGCTCTATAGTTTCTAAAGCATGAAATTTAATATTAATAATAAAAAAATTTTATTTGTAGTTATGTCTACTACTTAAATGACTCCATGGGATGGATTCACGAATTATCTTTTTCATTATATCTTTCTTCCAATATTCAAACACGTGACAAGATAAGTTAGTAACACCGAAGTTACATAACATTTTTGCAGGCATTTGCTTGGTTCAGCGATCTGCTGGTGGAACATGCAGAGATCTTTTGGTCCCTCTTTGCCGTCGATATGGACCAGGTGCTGGCTGAACAGCCTCCGGACACTTGGGATGCCTTTCCACTCTTCCAAATTCTCAATGATTACCTACGTAGCGACGGTAATTATAACCCAAGATATGTGTGTATTAGCTATACTTAAGGTGCAAATTTTTTAGGGTGGAATGATTTGTTTTAGATAACCTTAAGAATGGTCGCTTTCACCAACATTTACAAGACACATTCGCCCCTCTAGTTGTTCGCTATGTGGACCTTATGGAATCGTCCATTGCTCAGTCTATCCATAAGGGCTTTGAGAAGGAGCGCTGGGAACTGAAAGGGTATACTTTCTAATGTACAATGTATATAATGAAATTGCTTCACGGTGTCAGTATATGGCTGACTTTTTTCACCCCATCACCAAAAACCAGAGCAGGTGGCGGTGGAGTTGAAAATGGGGTCAATTGACTACTTATGTAAAGACTGGCTCTAAAGAAAGAAACACAGATGAGGAGTTAAATTTGTTTCTTTTGACACACAGGAATGGTTGTGCAACATCTGAAGATATTTTCTGGAAGTTAGATGCTCTTCAAGCATTCATCCGAGACTTGCATTGGCCCAATCCGGAGTTTGGGTGTCATTTAGAGCAACGCTTAAAATTGATGGCCTGTGATATGATTGAATCATGTATTCAACGGACGGAGTCGAGTTTTCAGTCATGGCTCAAGAAGGGCGTTACATTTATTTCTACAGATTACATCATCCCCACTGAAATGTGTGCCATGATTAATGTAATTTTAGACGCTAAAAACCAGTCATTTAAACTCTGTGCTGTTGACGGCATTGATGTAGTAAGTTTCTTTCTCTTAATATTCCTATCTATTTTCTAAGCATTCCCAATGAAATGAGGTTTTAATATTCATTTATTTACGTGCTGTAGCACCAGTATCACACAAAAATTGATGACCTGATTGAGAAAACTTCAGCAGGAATGACGCAGGGTCTCATTTCCAAGCTAGTTTCCGTACTTGAGAGTACCTTATCCAAGTTATCACGTTACGATGAAGGCAGTCTTATTGGGTCAATCCTTAGTTTTACTGTAAGTCATTCCTCTATATTCAAACCCAATTTTCCCTGTAGGGGCATAGCTAAATTGGGAAGCAATAATAATTGTGACTTGTAGAATGTATCCGGATCCGGTAAAGAGCTTGGACAAGCGTATGTAAACTTTACGCGGAATTGTAATGATCAAATAAGAAGCAAAGTTAATGACGAACTCTGGATCTTAAATTTCTTTGAGGTAATCTTCATTTTGCTGGAATGAAATCAGGCGGAAATAT
>JAQFYD010000447.1:0-18962 GCA_034694225.1 Bourletiella hortensis | reverse complement strand
TCTTCTTCTTCTTCTTCTTTCTTATATGCTTGCTTTCAGTAGAAGAAAGCACAGAAATTTTCTGGTTAGACGACTATATGATTATTACTGCTATCAGAGTAGCGTATTATGCCATCTGATCTGACGGAAACTTACGGTTGTAGCTAGCTACCCAAGCAATAATGTCCAGGTAATCATTTCTTCCACCGCTGCGGAAAATCTGACATGATTACACAAACGCAAGCACACAAACTTGTCTGTATTGACATACCAAGGTACTTGTTGTTGTTGTTGAAAAAAAGAAGCTAGACTAGTCTCATTTCAGTCCTCATGAGATTTCCAAGGAAGAAAAAATAATAAAGAAATATACTTTTACCCTTTTAAATCAATCTGATCTGATTTGGTTAGTTTTTGAGTGTTTTCATAGCCAAGTCTATATGCGATATGATGAGGAAGACGGAGAGGGGAGGGATGGAGGGAGAAAGTTGAACATAATTTATATGGGGAAAAGCAGAGCAACATAATGGTGAACGTATGATGCAAGGAAGGAAATTCTGTCATTCTTTATGTATACTTTAGCAATTCCTGCAGGTAAACCAGCATATTTTTCAATTCACTTAATTTGTCTAAGAATGGAAGGACATGTGTACAAAATGTCTTTGTGTGGGCATAGGTGTGAGTGTGGTGTGCTATTCGTCTACCACGCAGCTATGGCTCAAGGTTGACACTTTGAGTAATTGGAAAAAGGGAAAATGCCATATGTATGAGGACCTTAGCTAGCGTATGTTTATCCATAAAGAAAGGAATGCCATGAATAAGTAGTTTGCCTTTTCACCTTTTATCTTGCATTTTAAAAGAGGGGAAGTCTATATAGCAGATGGAGGACTAAGACGGTAATGCAGAGAGCTATTGTGTACACACCTACTCTTCTACTTGCTTGCCTAATGTTGAGTGCCGCTTTCCATGACGTTAGTAGTGCCAACTTTTGGACAAGGAAAATCAATTTATTCCATTTTCGAGCTGAGCAGCAGTAGCTCTTATGATTAGCGATTAGTGGTGTGAGACAAAAGGGGAGAAGAGGAGGAAGAAGAAGATATTCTGACTGATCTTGTGAGAATGGCTTTTAGTATTTAATTTCTTTAGAATGTAATAATGGAAATATGACAATAAGGTTTTTCAAGTGAGGCGGAATGAGAGACAGAGAAAATAATACAAGTGTAGGTAGTAGTAGGCTGTTAAAGAGAGCTTGTATATGGAATAATAAGGAAAGTGAGAATTTCAAATGATTGTCATTATGTGATCCTTTTATTCATACGTACATTATGCAAGTAATATGATAGTTTATGCAAGCGAAATGAAGTTCTAATTTTAAGAGTGCCAGCTCAGCATTCTGCCTCTCTCTCTCTCTCTCTCTCTCTCTCTCTCTCTCTTCTTTCTATCTCATAAGGTATCATTTTTATTCATCTGAACAACTCTCATTATTGTTATGTTTTGGCATTAAGGCCCTCCTTCACTTGTCTCCTTCTGTCTTTCTCTTCCATCCAGTTTGGGTACTACACTTGCCTCCTTCCTTTCTGTCTCCCATTCCCATCGTCCTTCCACTTCCTCTACTTTTATTTAATTTCCTTTAAGTTTCGCCCTCTCTTTCGTTTCTCGTCTTCGCTTCCACTAGTAGTAGCAGTTGTAGTACGTAACTACTCTCCTCTTCTCTCTTTCCCTCCTTCCCTCTCTGTCTCAGTCCTTTCCGACGTATATGACACGGTATAACAACTCCTTTTTAGCCCGCTCCTCTTCATCTTCCCCAGCTAACTTTATTTGATCAGAAATGACGTTTGATCGTCCCTTCCACGTACACGCTATAAACTTTCTCTGTGGTTCACTTTTGTGAAAGCAGTAGCTACTAGCATTACAGCTTCACCTTTATCGTTCTACTCTCTCCTTCCCTTTCTCCGTTTGTGTCTGTGCTCATTTTTTTCCTGTTTAGCTTTGTAGTGAACATTAGTACAGAAAATTCCATTCAGTTCACAAGATATGAATCATCTTCATGCTATTATTTGCGATCCTGTATGGCAGTAGTTTATCAACTCATCCTGTCTTACTCACCACTCTTCGTCTTCTTCTTCTGTACTTATTTTCATGCATGAAGGAACTATAGGGAAGGGGAAGAGCCTGTACACACCACTTCTTGTTGCGGTTTTGATGGTAGCGATGATAGAGAAACCAGAGTGGATGGAAAGTTGGTGGCAATGTATGGAACTTTACAACCATGCTATTTGATTTCTTTAATTGAATGAATCTTGTAAAGTTTCTTTCCGTTGAATGAAGAATAGAGACAGGAGAGGAGAATGTTGTAGTGAGGAACATAATAATATATAAGCAGAAGGAAAGTTGTGTTGTAGTTACTGAAGGAAAGGATTGTGTAACTAACGTAATGTTCAAACATACGGAGAAAGTGGTGGTGATAACGTGAGAAAGCAGAGGAGATTTAAGCCTTTCACATAGTCATTACCGTGATATCTACTCATTCCCTCTTCTTGCTCACTTTCTCCATCCGTGTCTTCCCCACGGCCCTTCGTTACACACTGAAACTTGCGAAAGGTACATGATGATGAGTATCTGCAGAAGTACGTAGGAATCTGTATAAAATGTAACATTGTTGCTATGTGGAGCTGATGAGAGGCAGACAAGGGAACTGCTGTTTTTGTTTTATTTTCCTTTCCTTCCAGGCTATTTTTTCATTCCACATGAGATCTATTTCTCAATGGTTAAGCTAGCATCAGTGAGACGTGAAATAGAAAGGTTATACTAGTCATGCCCATGCAGGCGTGCATGGGAAACCTTTGCAAAGCTTGGGCTATAGTATAAAGAATTATTGTAGATGCTGATTGATTTATTGCAGATGTATATATTACTATGATAAACTGGAACAAGAGAAGATGGGCAGGGAAAGTGAGGGAGAGAGAGGGGAAAATAAAGGGCTTTTGTTATGAATGCATGTGTCGGCCTTAACTATGTTTTGTAACGTACTGTTATTATTATTATTACTACTGTAACCTATCTTTATAAAGCGATCGATGTAATGTGATGCAGGAGAAATGGAATACGAGTGTACATATCAAAACATTACGTCTTCTGTCTGTCTGTCTCCCTTTCCTCTCGGCTCCTGTCACAACCTGAATTTGTCCAATTTGGCATGCCTGTGATGATAAGAAACTCCTGTTGGCCCTCCCCTTGAGCTCTTTAGAAAAAGTGACATCATCAATCACATTGGAACTCCTTAGCTTCCGGCTTTTGCGCTCCGACACACGCCCGTATCACGGTAGTAGTAGTAGTAGTAGTGGTGGGGCAGGTTTGGGGAAAACTTTTTTCTCTTCCTCTTCCGATTCAGTCTCCAGCCTCTGCTTCTACTGACAAATACACGAGGAAGAGCCTCTGGTACTTACTTACTTTGCTCGAGGACAGCTGACTGGGAATGTGGAAAACATGAGGGCTGAGCAGTTGTGGTGGTTTTGTTTCCTCTCCTCCTGTGACAGTGGTTCTGATCCATTCCGTGCACATACTAGTATAGCCAAGAAGATATTGTAACTATGGAATGGAATCCACTACTAAGGAATAATATGAACCAGCATGTGACACTTTTATTGTTAGTTGAATATGATTTAGTATTGTGAATGTGGGCACCTGTAATTGAGGTCAGACCAGGTTAATTGTTATTGGAGATCTGACTGGAGATAAAGAAAAGATATATTGGACTGGGTAACTTCTAATGAACGTTATTGTAATTATGGTGTTGGTGATGAGGGAACTAATTATTTGTCATGCTGTATTGGTGTACTCTTTTGTTTACTGTTGCAGAGAATGTCGGATATTCGACTGGTCGCTCTGGGTCCACCCGGTGTGGGGAAAACATCAATTATAAAGCGATTCCTATTCAACACATTTACAGACAAGTATAAAGCAACGATTGAGGACCTTTTTAGTAAAGAATTTAGTCTTAATGGAGTCAAGATTAAAGTTGACATTCTGGACACGGCGGGTCGAGTCGAATTCCCGGCAATGAGAAGACTTAGCATTGCCAATGCGGGTGCTTTTCTGTTTGTCTACTCATTGGAAACTTTGGTTGACAGTGGTTCTAGTTGTGGCGGACGTGTTGGCTCTGCGGGTGGTGGGAAACAATCCTCGTCCACAACATTTTCTACTTGTTCCTCTTCCTCATCTTCCTCCACGACCTCTTCCTCTAAAATAGACAATTTCGCAGAAGTCAAGGAGTGTTTTGCAGAGGTCAAAGGTATTAGAGGTGCTGGGGGACTAAACAACGTTCCGATTGTGTTTGCTGGAAATAAAATGGATCTTGTCTGCCGCAATGAATTATCCGTCACATCCATAGGCCGAAGAAGCGCCGGTAGTACTGGTGATCTTTCAACCCATGCCACTACGACGGAACATAGTGGAGTCGAATTTGGATTTACATTGGATTGGATTGACGGAATTGAGGATTTACAGTAAGAAAGACCTTTTTTTTTTATTTATTCTTACCTTCAGCCCAATTTCCTGCCTACAATGTGCAAAAGTGGTTGAAGAATGGCCTGTGTGTGTAGTGTTGTTGTTGTCGGTGGGAACGAGTAGCTGCTTCTGCTGCTAGTAGTTGGGATGTTTCCTTATGTGCCTTACGTTAGTATCCATTTTACATCAGAAAATTCCTACTCTACATTCTAGACGATAGCATGCATGAATCTCTCTCTCCCCTTGTCTCCCATCGTTAGTTTTGGCAAACCTTCCTCCAAATTTGCTCCCTTTTCCCTTTCCGATGAGAATAAGGGACTTGACTTTTATACTGTTCTGACATGCATACTTAACTGATTCTCTTATTTCTGCTCCGTTCAATTCACTGGTTGGCACGAGAAGTTTAGAAAATGTTACACAACAGTACTCTATCACTAACCTTTTTTCCTACCTCTCTCTCTCTCTCACTCGATCCATGTGTAAAAGTTGAGTATAGTTGAGAAATTTCCTCAGTTATTCGACCCAAGCAATTCTCTCCCCTTTCTTCGTCTTGTTTACTATCTGCTCTCTCATCCTTTCTGTTAACGGTTTCTACAGAGCCTTCCTTTCATCACCTTGTTCACAGCAATAGAGAAGTAGTTTGTAGTAAAGTTCATTTTTTATGAATGCCTTTGACTGAAACTTGATATTTTCTGGTGGTCTAAAAATGTGCACAGTATGCGTACTCTGCTTTAATTTTCCCATCGATCCTATGTATAATTTTGTAAATTTAACTTTTATCAACTGCATGCAATGTTCTTGCTCCATGCTTCATTGCTTTTACTCCTCCTGATCAGTCACACAAAGTTTGTTGCGTTACTAACAAAGTTTGATTAATTGTCTCTTTCTTTTTCCTACCATCTCTCTCTCTCTCTCTCCCTCTATGTCTATCTAAAAAAAATCTCATCATCATCACCTGTGTACCATTTGGACCACACGATTATATTTGGCTGGCAGCGTCTCATGCATTACCTGCAGTGCGAAAACCAATACAAATATCCAACAAGTCTTCACCTCATTCCTTCACCTTTACAAGCAAATTAATGAAGTTACAACATCTTCCTTTAAAAGAAGGTCCAGTAGCAAGTCCTCCAAGAACTCCCTTCAGACGGAAGAACCTAAATCCCGAAGATCTCGTAGTCTTATCCGTAGATCCAGTCGCAAAGTGAAACAGCAAGTTGAATTCATCGAGCCAGAATGTAGGCTAGCCTAAAAGAAACTGAAAAAATACCTAAAATATAATATTCCTCATTGTAAAGAGAAAAAAGGCAATTCTTGCTCCTCTTGTTCTTCTTCTTCTTCGCATGAACATGCACATGAAAAAGTTTAAGACGGTAAAAGCAAGGCCAACCAATAGCCACGTTTGTATTATTGTTTATATATGCCATAAATAGTATGATTGTTATGATTACTATCATTATAATGACTGTATTATTATATTATCATAATCATGAGCATTGTCAAAATGAAATAACAATATGCTATTCCAAAGGGAGTGAGAAATAGTATTATGGTAATCGTGTCGTCCTTCCTACATGGAAGAAAATGGCAACTTAAGCTACAATATTAAAGGTTGAATTATTATTCATAGTTACGGTATAACAATAAGATTAAGAGGAGAATAATGGGAAGGAAAAAAGGCATTATTATGATAGCGTAACACTACTGATAAATACATAAAAAATATATCTATCAACATCCTGATGAGCGAGCAAGAAAACGAAATATGGTTTTGAGAATATATAATAATACGGGCACAAAAAAAATAAAATATTTCCTTTAATTCGTGGGACCATAAGAGCTGCATTGCACACACATGAATATACACAGATCACATTTTATCACAAGGAGAAGAAAAAAACATAGCTACATTTTTATTATTGACAAAACTGGAGGAACCAAATAACGCGGATCATATTATCACGGATGACGGGAGATGATGAGTGATACCAAAGGAGCCATTATTATTATTATGGTGTCATCTGCGACCTTATGTAAAATTATGTGTTTGTGTCTCTAAAGTAGTCTGTCCCGTGTCTCTGTAATCTGTCTCTGTACAACCCTTGTCTATCTATAAACTCATAGCTCAGGTCGCGTTACTATTATTATTATTAAAACTGAATAGTAATCGTGTGGCTCTGCGGGAAAACAGTTCTGCTATAAAACCATAAACAGCCATAGCCCATCCATAGCCATTCATCATATTTCTGCACAATAAAAAAACTGAGGCTCTTACTATATGAAATGCAATTTTTTTAACAATGCGGAAGCGTGAAAGTTACTCTTTACCCTCGCAACTGCTTCTGCTATAAATTACTTGTTTCTTTCCATCACATTTTATCCAATTTTCAAAGAATGTGAAAAATTTCAATTTCATTGGATACCCCCATGTATGTGGCTATAGAAGAGCATTTCTTTTGCAGATAGCTCAACTGCTGCATTATTGATTCAGTTTGACATATGATTCTAACGCGATCTGATTGAGGGATAGTAGCTTAGCTATTGTAATAACTTATACCTTGCCTGTGTAATCTGAGCAATCTGTTTAGTATCTGAACAGTTTTAGTCCATAGCTACTACTACACAGGTGTATTGTCATCATGTCTAATAATGCCCTGAATTATAAATGCTCTCACTATGTAATTATAGGGGATTATTTCTGGAATCGAGTCGCTACAGACGGCGAATGAGAAGAAAACTTTGTTATATCACATGCGAAAGTATTATTAATAGCATCATGTTGCTGTTTACTTCGTTAATAAAAAAATTTAGTCTATAAGTATCTATAGCGTTCGTGCTAAAATAATAAGATTAACATGAACAACTAATTTAATTGAGAATATCACAGAAAAACTATTATGCAGGGTACGGCTTTTGGGAAAGGTCAGGTAGGAAAGTGGATGAAGGAGGATTCTAAATTCCATTGTTTCTCACGTCCCAATCACGTTCTATATAAATGTGACGACGGGAGCTAATAATATTGGAATCGACACAGAATTATTATTTCTCCTCCAAAATAATAATACTAATTCATGTCTGGTTGGATCGCGCTAAATAAATGCTTCATTTAATAATGCATTCCTACTACACAGAAGATTGGAGAAGAGGGCGCTGCTGCTGAGCATTATTCTGAGAATCCATTCCGGCCCGAGAAAAATACGTGCTTTTTCCACTAAAAAATTCCAATATCAAATAATGAAACTATGAACACTCTATACTTCTTGTACTCAATTTTTCCGCAGTATCTTGCTAACTTTAACGAATTACTTGAACAAGTTATTATTACATACTTCCGTATAGAATTAGCTACTGTTACTGTTGTTGTTGTCGACATGATGAATAGTAATAATAATAATTACATAATAATAATAATAGTAATAAGTAATCAATACTCCAGCCGTAATAATAATAATGTTGACCATGATGGAGACGAGATATGTGTGTGGCTGATGCTCATAAATATTCCATTGACATATATATGATGATGAATATGATGATGATTGTGGTGCGAAAAAAAATACTGTAGATTTATAAATTTAAGGAACAATTATTATTAAAAAAAGCATATGTCATGAGGTACCATTGGGTGATTCTGATGGCGACGACGAATAATCGAATTTTAACTGTCCAAAATAAATTCAGAAATTTAGAATAAAATTTCCATTCCACAGTCCTCATTTTTGCATGTCGCCTTGTTCATGTTCATCATCAACGGTGGTGGCGGCGGCGACGGACGACGGAGGCCACTGATTCCGTTCCATTTGTCTCAAATCATACGCATTCACATGTTTCATATACGGCCGCACCGGAAATGAATTCCACTTCCGTCATTTGTATGCAAAATGATACATCTATACATCTGTAAATTAGTTCTCCATTTCTGGCTGTGGGAAACAATGAGGGTGAAATTGACGCTAAAATTTTGACATTTCGGGGTAGCAAAGAGCTCGAGCGAGACGACATCTTTCTATTCAGCTTCTAACAAGAACAACAAGTTATGCCTGGAAAGGGATTTTTTGGACATGGAGGACGACGACTGAATGGCCATCCATAAAATTCTTCTACCTGTGCTCCCTAACAAATTAAGGGAGAAGCTAGAGAATTAAAAGATGAGGGAAGATTTGAAAGATGTTGAAAAAGTAAAAAAATATTTCCATGTTTACTCTTCTTTCTACTACACTTCTCTGTATACTGAAGCTTATATTATTTTATGTTATTTCTATTTGTGGGCAGGGAAGAAGTAGTAGAGGAGACAGATAGACAGACAAGCCACGCGATGGACACATCCAAAGGTTAGTAGTAGTTGTATTAATAAGAATAAAAATTTTGAAATCCCCATTAAAATTATCACAGCCAATTGTAATGTTCTTCTGTACACATTAAGCATGATGAATGGCTCATATAGAGGGAAATTAATGTAGAATTATCCTATGAATTAACATGTTATATTTTTTGAATTTGAATTCCAGACTTGAATACGTTCATCAACACAAGCCCGTCAAACTTGGACCAATTTGAACAGTTTCTCATACAGGAGGGTTTGAAGCATCAGTTAGAATTTATATGGGCCGTTCAGGGTCTGAAAAGTGAATCTCTACATTTAGGACAAATAATTCGAACTATTTATAAACACTATTTTGATGTGATTCATATAAGTGATAGTGTTAAGTCCGATGTGAAGACTAAAGTTAGTGCTAGAGAATATTCATTAGATATTTTTGATCAAGCTGTGGAAGAAGTTTGGAATTTTTTAGACTCTGTCGTGTACAAAGAATTTTTAAATCATGTTCATCAAGCCTTGCAAATTAGTAGTAATCTTAACAGTAATAATCCGAGTAGTTCCGTTGGATTATGTTCTTCTGACTCTAATAATGACATTGTTACTAGTAATCCCGCCAGTAGTGCAAGTACTACAACAACAAGTACAATTGTGGCTGCCACCGTTGCGGCGGCTACGACGTCGTCTATTAGTGCCATCGTTAATACCACCACCGCCGCCCCCACCAGTACCACCGCCGCCATCATCATAAATGTCCCTTCAACCTCGCAAATAATTTCTACCTCGGAAACTACAACGGATCCGGTTGACCGTGGTCTGTCAACCAGTTCAACTTCCGCTGTCATCTCGCAGATACCTACATCTACTACACCGTCATTACAATACCAAGCCAGCTCCTCTACTAGCAGCTCCGTCCCAAAAATTCCTGTGTCAAACTTAGAGCCCTTAATTGAGGATCAAGAACTGAGAAATCAAGCGTGTAGTAGTGGTAGAACTATTGTTGGCTTGTCAACTGAGGCTCTTATAGCAACACAAAAGAGTCGGAGCGGCTTCGAACAAATGCCGCACAGGTGAAACACATAATCCTTTAATTTTTTTGACCTGTTAATCCACTAATAATTTATGAATGACATACCGTGCATACTTACTTTATTTACAGCTTGCATCTCAATCTCTGTCTATGTCTCTCTGCACGGATTATTTTACATTGTTTGTTATGCTGCACTTTTGATTTCTAAGTTTGATTGTTTTTTTTTTTTGTTTTTAGTATAAGCAAGCAAAAGCCAAAATTCCCTTACCACTACGCAAATTACAATAGTTACAATCCCGTGTCCAGACAAGACTCCGAAGTTCAAAGCTTTAGCTCTGGGTGTCTCACTGACTCTGACTCAGTCATGTAAATCCTTGTTTTTCTTTTGTTTATTTTGTATCATTTGTGGTGACATTTTTTTAGAGCATTGGAAATTATACATTTGGTGGGAATCTAATAATGAATTATTATGATTTTGTAATCGCTAACAGTGAAACCAAGAACAAGGCAAGACATCATAGAAGAGAAATTCATTGTGATAAAGACACCCTGCCGCCGTTCCCTCAACCGAATACACGACCACTGAGGAAACATTGCGAGGTAGTTAACATACATGTATGTATTAGTTTGATTTACTGATGTTCCTATGGGGACACAAATTGCCTGCGAAGGCCAGCCGAACAGATTAAGATCGTGCGGAAGTATATTGTGTTATCGAAATTGGGAAGAAATAGTACGTTTTGGTGCTAACAGTCCTATGACTCAAACAATGTGTATGACAATGAATGGGTTAACGTGCTTATAAATATTCTTTAAGATAAAATTGAAATAGTCAAAGTAAATTTGAAGAATGGAACGAGATAACAAAAGGAGTGAGCGTGGATCTCCTACAACAGTGTTCCGATGAGGCTTGCATTCGTCGGGAAACAATGATTTGGAAGCAGAAGCAGACCCTTAGATTCCATTTTGCACAATCGGAGGGGAAATCTTTTTATACCCGACAAGGTTTCCACTATTCTAGTGCATAAATTAAATTCTAAGACCAAAACAGTTTCAGTGACAGCTGCCTCGGCTGCATGGTCATTGGAATTCGCTAGTCTTAGAACAGTTTTAGTTTGTACTTATTTTATTGAAGTTAACTATGCGTCGGCATTAGAACTAAATGCTCATTTGCTCAGATTAATTTCTTCATCTTGATGTTACGGGTCATCTGCAGGGAAACATTGTGCTGGATGAATGTGGTGCAATACCTAGTAATGTAAAGTATCTGAATGTAAAAATCTTAAGGAAGTATACTAAGATTGAATGCGTTTAGAAAGGAACAATGTTTATCTTGCTTCGACTGATTAACAATTTATTTCGATTTAGATGGATCCTCAGGATTTTGCAAACTTGTTGATAAGGAAACTTCAGGAAGTAAAACGAGCTAGAGAGGATGAAGAAGCACTTACCAGTAAACTCAACGACTTAGAGTTGGCTCAAGCTATACGAGAAAAATTGCCTTTAGATGAAACTAAGCCTGATGATATTTTGGGTAAGATTTCCGTTCTATTCTCTCTTATTTGACAAAGATTACATAAACGAGTTTTATTTTCAAATTCTTTGTCCATTACAGATAAACATGTTAGTCGTGTTTGGTCCGACGTCACGCCTGATAGTTCAAGGTCGCCTCCAGGGAGACGAGAATATAAGAGAACAAGAGCTACTGCAAATACTGCCTTCCGTCCTAGAATTTATGTTAAGGTAAGATAAGTTTCGTCTGTTCGTTGCCAAGCTATTAAGAGGAGCTCATGAGAGTTCTATTTGGGGATGCAATACGAGGTGTTACAATGCACCAATCAATAGATAACTATTTTTGCAACGGGTATTGTGCCGTGAATGTTTTGTAGATTATGAGTTTTGCAGTCCATTAAATGGTCTTAGTTATTGATTCGTTTTGCATAGGGCCTCCTAGTTTGACTTCGAAGTATGCATCCATGACCGAGAATATAATTACTTATAGCTGCTCAAGTTGCGTATAAATGTTTTTGTCAATGTAACATAGTCTAATCCTTACGATTGCCCATATGGGCATTCGTCATGCCCTTACAAATGTTTCGGGCAGAAGGCGGTCGAAGTATTTGTACAATAATAATTCAGTCAGCTTTTATACAAGCAGTTAAATTCTAGAGCGGGGTTACGATGCAGAAGTGAGGAAGTATAAGGTTGTCATGCTATGCTTTTTGTGTTTCCAGGACCAAGAACATCAACTGCCAAAGTCCAAAACCTTTCCATCCACTGCCAAGTATGATCACGATTCTGGAATATCTATCACGACGACATCGACGAATGATGACTTCATAACAACGTGGTTGAATAATAGCAAGCCGAGTACAAAATCATCTTATCTTGCGAAGGCGAAGTCTAAGAAAGAAATCTCAAGCGTCGTCTTTTATCCAGACAACAATGTCCCTTTTTGTTTTAAAATCCCCGCAAGTACTGTTAGTTTGGGTTTGTTCAAGGAATATTTACCGAAAAAAGGTAACTATCGCTACTTTTTCAAGTCTGTCGGCCCATCGGAAGATGTAGGCGTTGTAATGGAAGAAATTATGAAGGAAGATGCCGTGCTTCCTCTTTTTGAAGGAAAAATTGTTGCTCAGCTAAAAGATTTATAGATTTTCGAAACGGCATAAAACTGAACGATATTGTAATAATTTTAATAGACACCACAATTAAAAACAATAATAATTATTATTATTACTTTTAAAAAGCAGTTATGACAAAAAGAATAAATGTGAGTGAGAAGAGTTACTATTTATACACACTGAAACGAAAATCTACAAAATCAATGTTACCGCATGAGATTTTTAAGCCTTTGTACACACAACGACGTCTATTTTCATCGCGATCGATTTCTTAGCGCCTTTGGATTTGTTTCACCTACTTAATATGCTTCTTACAACAGGTTAGCATGCAACGAGAAAGACCAACAGGTTGGCCTACATTCCTTTCTTAGGATTCCTAGGGATTTCTCCTGTTTTTCTGTAGTGCTTCGCCGAGTGTTTACTTCCACCGTATCAGCAGTTTCATCGAAGCTGCTGTGGTTAATAGCAACTCAAGCAAGGAATGCGAATTATAACCTTGTTCTTTTACGATCTCATCATTCCCAACTTATGGCAGAATGAGGAAAAACTGGCACAAATTTAGACCTGAGCTTTAATTTCCGTGCTTGAACTCCAGGAAATAGTTGGCTCGCGGGGTTGCGTAATTTTATGGATTTTATTTTTTCCAAGGTTCTTCCGCAAGTTGAAATTAATTAGAATATTGCGAAAATTTCTGCCACCTAAGCAGTACAGGTTTGGGAAAATGCCAAACTGAACAGGTTGTTTTGCGTGAGGACCAGAAGGCCAAGAAGGGACACAAGTGGCGCATACATATTTATTATATTAGTTTTCTTTCCCCACATCGACAGAACAAGCAGGCAGTAATGAGCCGGTGCTTTCTCACTATAGCTTCCACAAACGTTCTCCATAATAGGTAAACATTGCACATGGTGGTGGATAGATGTGTGTGCAACAAGGCTCACACACTCCTGCAGATTACTTCAGCTGGCTCTGTTCCATGCATATTTTATCTCATGTCTCCCTATCATTTCAAGCAAAACCAGGGTACTCCATCTATGCAAAGTGAAAGTCGGGTAACGAGAGGGAGAGAGAGAGAGAGAGAAAGATAGAAAAGTGAAAGTGAAGGCTTGTGCGCACTGTGAAAGTTGCACGAGAAAGCAAAGGTAGATTCTACCGAAAAGTTAACACAGGATGTGTATATATGGTAGCTACGCGAGAAAGAGAGGTCTTCATGGTGAAAACAAGCAAGGATGAGAGGCAACTTGTAGAATACTTTGTAATACCTCTCAAATATAAACTCACATACTCACGTACACACTTTTACACACGGTAGCTTTTGCCACGGCTCAGCGAATGAGAAGAAAAAAAGTACGAAGAAAGAGTGAGTTAAAACAAGGAAGAATCTCTATTAATAATATTATTACTCACATTATTATACGGAGATATACAAACTCTTTATGCCAATCAGAGATTCTTCGTGATAGGATTATTACCATAACTACCACACTACTGCTACTCCAACTACTGGATAACTACTGGAGAAAAGAGGAGGAAAAAATAAACGGAATACGTCCTAGTCAAATATTTTTTCCTCCTTGTAACATGTGTATATATATTTATGTGCCATCAAAGTGAAAATATCGTGTTTCTTCATCGCCAACAATTATTATTACTATTGCTATTGAATAATAACAAGAAAAAGGCTCGCTGATTAGCATTTTGTGTACATGAAGTAAAAGTTTTGACTGTACGAAGATCATCATCACGTCACTGACTATCATCATCGTCATCGCAACTAATACTGAAGAGCTGTTAATGGGAACGGGAACTTCCAATAGTAATAACTGAGAGTAACTTGAAAGCCAAATCTTGAGATTGTTCGTCGTCAGTCTTACCATAAGAAAAAACATGGAGATTACCGTAACTTAAGGAACTAAATAACTGCTTCCTTCTTCCCCATTCTGTCATCTTCGTCATCATCTTCTCTCTTTATATCCTCCTGGCGGATTCATTATTGTTGTAAATAATCATCATTTTGTAGTCCAGTTGACTGACTACCACATACATCATTCACGTAAGTTTTCTCTCAACTATTCCTTTCTTTTCACTTTTGACTCTTCTTCTCCAACAATACTTAATTAAAGCTCGTTCCCACATGATTTTGTACAAAAGTATCCGTATTTATGACAACCATTGCCACAATTGGGAAAATAGCATCCAAAATCCATGTTTGCTTGTCTCCATGTCTTACATACGACCATATAGTGTCATGATCGGGAGAAAGATTTCTGTTTTGTTACAAATCATGCATGTTGTACGAAGAATTTCCACCTGTGTCTTCTAATGCATACAAATGAGCCACTCTGTGCTTTTTAAAGATGCAGTCAATTATGGGAATCCTCTCTCTCTACCTCTTTTTCCGTAACCATTTGCATTCACAGTTGTAGAATAATGAAGATTTTTAGGTACGCATTCCGAAAATCTTTTCGATGTATCATAGTGCTACTTCTTCTTCTTCTACTAGTAATGTACATAGTATAGATACCATAAAGTAATTTATTAGCTTTATTATTAGGCATTTTTGATGTACCAGCCCGATATGGGCTATTTTATGGTCATAGATGACAGCATGTATTAAATCAATTATTATTATACTTATGATTACTCTGTTTATAATTCATTCTTATTATTATTATTATTACTACCAAACGGTACTGTAGAATCTTATAGAAATTTTTGTTATAAAAAGATATGAAACTAAGTTCTCTACTTGAGTGGTCATGATGATGGAAATATGATTATCATTATTTTATCTTATACATATATCTGTGGTTGCTGATGTGGTGATGATATTTCACTTGAAAGGAATAAGTTTGCGTAGGAAATATGAGAATGTGGACGATGATGATGAGGATGATGATAATGACGATGATGATGTAGCCCGCAGTAGCAGAAGAAGCAGCAGCAGCAGCAGCAGAACCAACAGCCATCCAGATCTTCATGTATATAGTGAAAGTACGGAAGAAAGCCAGAACTAGTGTTCTTTCCCCATTCAATTTTTGTATGCGTGAGTGTGCTTTCTATATCCCTACATGCAGAGATAGTCGTCTGAATTTGAAAAGAGGAGGAAAAGCAGGAGTAAGTACGACGACTTCCTCAGTACCGTATTATATCCGAAAGTGCTGTTGTGAACCTCATCCATGCGCAATCAGCCTCTGGTCACGAGTAAAAATCAATAGTTTCACCTTCCCGTTCAAAATATATAAAATCGTCCATATTTGCTAGTGAGAGAATTAAATAAAAAGATCGAGAAAGTTAGAATTACAGTGGGAAATGTGTGAATAATGCACGGTGTTGCTGTCCATTCGGCGTTGGCAATCAAAAGACAGCGAAAAAGACAGGATGAAGCCGCTCGAAGAGGCCGAAGAAGGGCTGCGGGTAAACCAGTTTCCGAGGCTAATCTTGGTGGAGGCACTAATTCTACACAAAAGGTAAATCCCATTTCCTATAATTATGTAACGAACAAAGAGAAAATCCACAATCACGCACATTCTGTATCCCCCCACTCGTATTTGCTACAAAACATGAACGTAATAACTCTGTTGTTATAAAATTACATCAGCTTCACATTCCTCAACTCCCCGTAATCTTATTTAGTACCCTATATGCGCAGTCACTGACTGGGTTAGTAGTTCTAGTGAAGAAGTCAATGATTTTTTTGTTATCTCAGTGTCATTTGACCCTCGGAAAAGTAACAACAGGATCAAAGTCGGAAGATAATATTTTCCTTGAAAAAAGTCAAAATTTTCATGGGGCGGAATTAGGGAATTTAGGTCGAATTACGCAATGCAATGGCACAGTATTCCCTTGGGCACAATTTCCGTATCGAGTTATATGGGCAGCAGTAGCTTTATGAATGCTGTTTAGAGCCTAGCCCACTACCCTTGAAAGTTATGCGAAAACTTTGAAAATTCTCAGGCGACCCTATCACATTTGCTGTCAGTGGCCTATAGCTAGCTCTGACAGCAACAAAATGATGCACCACGTCCACATTTCCTCTACCTCATTCCACTAATACGGTGACAAGGGCGATAGGTTACGTGTACAGTTGAGGAGATGGACTCGAGTTTCTTCCCAAACTTTGATCAAACTTTAAGTCAATACTCTCTCCCTCAGAATTTCACCTTCCTGTCTTCAGTATGCTTTATGTACACATAACTTAATCGAAGAAATTGAATGAGTTTGTGGAAGTCGGTGCAAGGTGTGAAACAGAACACATACAAATGCAGGCTCATTTACATATACCATGATGATGATGGTGATGACAATAGAATCTAAAAGCCTTTTTTTTCACGCCACACAGGTAATCGGGACTGTGACAACCCTCCACGTGGGAATAATCTTCTGCCTAATTGGATTCCTCTTCTTAGTGTCAGCCGCGATCCCCTCGCAGACAACATCAAAGAATGAGTGGTTCAATTTGGTAGCCACTGGTTGCACATGCCTCTCCATCGGAATCTTCCTCGTCTGTCTCAATCGATTCTACGGAAATAAGGAAGAGCAGGAGCTATCAGACTATGTGGAAGCTCAGCTTGGAAGAACGACCTCAGGTCATAGACTTGTTCGAGATCAATCCGAAATCAACGTTGCGGCTCCACAGGGTCCATCCCCTGCCATGGCACACACTAGTTTAGAGCAAATTAATGAAGAGTCTGGCAGAAAGGATAAATACCGTGTGTACGATAAACAACGTAGAATGAGCAGCAAGAAACAGCTAATGCCGCAACAACCACCACAGGAACTGCAGGAACAACAGCAGCTGCAGTAGTGGCATATATGACCATGAATTTCAAGGGAAAGCGATAGAGACTTACAAAAATTATGGGGAAAACTTTACTGCCATTAATGGCAACGTATAGTGAAGAAAAACAAGAAGAAAACTTGAAAACACATTTAAACCCTTCATTACTCGCCCCTCTTTTCACCTTTCCCCATGTCATCATTTTTGTCGTCCATGTCCCTTTATCGTCGTCTCAAATCAGCGCGCAGGGAAACTGCTAAAAGTCAATTCCATAGCGGGACCATTTACCAGAAATGAGAAGCGCAAATAGTATTCGTCTTCTTCGTCTTCTTGCTATAACATAGGGAGGTTACTAACTACTACGCCAAATGAAAAAAAAGTCGAGGAGAAAAAAAAACCCTTCTGATATTGCGTATATATTGTATGTGTCGTCCTCGTGGTCGTTGTGTCGTCAACATGTCGCCATCATCAGTGTGTCTGCTGATTGAGAACCAATTCTTCTTATTATTATTATTATTGTTACCATTTACATAACGCGAGCCTTTTTGAGATATACTTCTACATCAAATAATTATATTAAATAATATAATAATAATCATAGTGTCCGAATAATGGTATACTCATATACAATACAAAAAAAAATAATTGCCATTATATACATAATTATTACTACTCTTAGTACTCCCTTATTTTGCACTAAACAGTTTAACGCACATGCTCAACAATTTACACTAGCCACATACAACAACAACACTAATGTATAGTCCATAAACAAATCGATGTAACTTTTACGAAGCTAACAAAAATGCAACTCAAAGACACACTTAGTAATTATAGCTACTACAACATGCATGTGATTATATATAGAGCGCTTCTATATACAGACTTGGTTCTGCCATGAAATTTTTTCTTACACGAAGCAACAACACCTTTTGTACTAATTATTGCAAACTAATTTCAGGCGGCATTACTGCCCATAAAAAATGGTCCTAAAATTACTATTCCCGTCACTCCTGTCTGTACAATGTGCACAGGAAGGACGTGGATTTGCACAAGAATTTGCAACTATTATTATTACTACTACTTGTTGTCGTTGTTGTAACTGTGTTTATGGAAATTTCTTATAATTGAGAAGGCTCCATTGTGAGTTTTTGCCATTTGCATTATTATATGCTCTCTTGCACTTACACAAAGTCTATATAATTATTGCTAAAATTGCAACTTTTTGCATGCTCAGTTTTTTTAAACACGCGTACATACATTATTACATTATATATTTCCACATTTTTCATGCTTAGGCCAATAACTTGTATGGTAATACAACACGAAATAGTTACATATATAGGCCACAACGTAGCCTCACATTTGTAACAATAATTATAGTGCTGCATTATTACTATTCGCTCACATTACTACTACCTATTCACATATATAATATCCTACACATTTAAAGTACCATTATTACTATACATAATAGAACAAGGATGAATGGATGCCTCTGTGAGAGATGAATACGAAGAGCATTAAGTCAGTTCCATTTCAAAGATATACAATTCCACTTTATAGCTTCATCACTGTGAGAAGAAGAACATTGCTAGGAAAAACTTTCACCGCATGACTTAAAGCTATTGCAGGTGCTATGCTACTTACTGAATGGTGCTACACGAGAATACACGAGAAGTTAGCGTTAAAGAAATGAATATATTCGTAGGTCTCACATGTGCTTAT
>JAQFYD010000446.1:0-18971 GCA_034694225.1 Bourletiella hortensis | reverse complement strand
GAAGAAACTAGCATTTTGAACCAATCCTTACTTCTAATCCAGTGGTATTTGTAACCGCTCGCTTACGTAGCTCTGGCAGGACCAGAGGAATGGAGCTGGCGACAGCAGGTCTGTTCTCCAAATATGGCAACAAATCTGCTTTACTTGGAAAAATACGTAACAATTTCACCGTATGGGAGAGGCGCGCTGCTTCTAAATTTATGATCTGCTAATAAGATTGTGAGCAGGACAGCTTTGATCCTTTCACCAGACGAAGAATTTTCTGGCATAACTACCAATCATCCGCTCTGATCTTCCCTTAGCGTCATTCCTCATTTTAGCAAAGGTTTGAGCTCAGTGCCTTAATGCAGTTGAAGGAGGGTAGAAGTGCTTTCTTTTGTCAGGTTTTTCCTACAAAGAAGCTACAAATGAGCATGATCACATTGAATTGAATGCGAAAGTTAAAATAAGTGAGCAGAGCAGTCAAGGGGGCTGGACAACATGGTAATTTTGCCGTAGAGCACATATGAATGTGCTTAGCTATCACAGTACAGGCATTAATGCGTATTCCCATACTCTAAGAATGTGTATTGTGTAGCGTCCTCTATCAACGAGGTCTAATGTTAACTCTATAAAAGTGCCCTAGCGAGAAAATAGCATGAATTCGGTCTCCCAAAGTCCTAAAATAAATGAATTTTTGTACCTTTGCTTCCGTTCTACTTTCAACCTTTTCTGGGAGCTAATAATGAACTTGCAATGACCCCTAACCGTTTCGAACAATTCTGTCAAACTAAGTGTAATTTGAACTGAACTAAACAAAAGGTAGGTATAACTTTTTAGATGAAAGGTGCCAGTTAGTTGTTATTACAGCTAATTACAGTGTCATTTTAGCTAATTCTGTACTAAATAAACACTAAGTTGCCTACGGCGTTACGTTTTATTTGGGGGATTCATAGAGCGACAGATGTGCTTCCAAAGAGGGAGGCAACTTTCATTGGGGGCAGCCATTATCAATTTCCTACAAACACAATTACGCCGCAATGCTTCCTTCCTATTGTTCAAGAAATAATTTTCTACAGTTGCTACTGCACTGCCCACCCACGTAATGTTTATGCCATCCTCCGTCCAAGAGCAAACATGCGATTCATTTCTTGATACTGGAGCTGCATGGAGAAAGTTCGACTAAAATTGGAATCTCGGCATGCTGTTTACTTGAGCAAAGTCATTCCATAGAGTTTGCACAACATTTCCTAAGCCATCATCTCATCCGCATTACAAACAAACTTGAGCTCCAGCTTATACTTAAGGACTACCTCAATAAAAACTCCCCGCTGAAGCACTTAAAGTTCCAGCTTCATAAGAACAAGAAGAACACTCGCGTTTGGAACGAGTCCAAACGTCTAATCCAGTGGAAGAGTATTAACTTTCTCCGTAGGCGAAGGTCACGGCTTCAAGGAGTAGTCTATAGTGCCTTTCACCAGGAAAGTTTCCAGAACATTTCGTACGACATCAAGGGAAACGTCTCAGCTTTACGTAGCATTATTCTTTCATTCATTTTGTTGCCGTACTGTTAGAGTGGAAATAATTAAAGCCAGAGGGAGTGTTGGTCGATTTTCAAAAATGCGTCAATGAAGAAAAATCCCTAAATGTAACCATCAGAAAAATCCAGTCGGTCACGGTTGATTGGGTTTGGATCCCAGATTGCATGGGGTTTTCATTTATAGGATGCTGAAAGTAATCACTTTTAATTTGTCCTGGCCGTGCTCTTGACAGTTCTGGATCTGAATTCGATCCTCAATTTCAGCACAGTTGGTAGTCCCTCCATGTATCGGATCCATTGCTCCCAGTACCTTTGAAAAATTAAATCAAGAAGGACACCTTTGAACTTTCTTTGAGGCAAAAGATTCTTAGCAGAACCACTGACTGTGCTCTGTAGGCGGGCTCTGAACAATGCAATGAGCTACCGAGTCAGTTTCTGTGAACCGCACAACGCATTCGTAAGTGAGTGGCCTCTGTTTGCTTGGGCTTACACATAGCACATTTGCTCTGCTGGAGGAGAGGCGAGCTGCTTCTTGATTTACGATCTATTAATCGAGTTCTGACAAGAACGTCTTTGATACTGCCGTCAGACAAAGGGTTTTCTGGTAAAACCACCACTCATCCACTCTGACCTTCATTTAGCTTTAACCACGACTGAAGTGACGTAGGAACTGATGAGATCTTGTCGAACACTTTGCACAGGCTGTCAAATAAATTTGAACCGTACATAAAATTTTACGACTTTGTCCTTGTGGAAAAGAAATTTTTGGTAATGTTAGTCTGTCATAGATTCTGAGATGTATTTTCGAGAACAGCTTCTTAGGTGGAAATCGACGGCCATGCATGTGTCATGGCTGGTCTACGTTTTTTAAGGCCACTTTGCCTTCATAACGATCGAGTGCTTGAGTTGGCTGCATTTCTCACAAAAAATCACAATCGCATTCCGTTTTGTTTCAGCTGGATGTTTCCCACATGTGAAGACAGGGCGTAACTTAAGCCAGAAGATGCGCTCCAGAACAAATATTCCATGAATTCCATAAAAAATTTGCTGATTTTAACATTCTGAAAGGAGAGCACTTTGACTCTGACGGCACTGTTTGCCCACTTAAAAGCATTGAAAGATTCGTTGTACATTGCAGCGAGAGTTCTTTCTATAAGCCATGGAATTCGTATAAAAAGTACAGAGGAGATTTACCGACTGGAGGCTCCATCTTGCAACCTACATGTGAAATAGTTTGGAGCCTTTGCTTTGCTTTCAGTATCGCCGCGCCTGCTGGGCAGTAGTGTTGGTGAAAGTTTCTCATTTTAATGCTGATAATAGAGATGAGCGCCCGTGCCCTCACAGACTGCCTGCTTGCCTGTGCCTGCAGTTCTCGTAAAATACGCCTGGTCCGTAGGCCCGTATAATCATTCGGGCCGCCTGGTGCCCTCCTTTAATTTGTCTCAAAATATTAAGCCTGGCCTGTTAGCCTGCGCCTGTTTGCTTTTCCCAAAAAAAAAATCCCAAAAAGTCATTATTACTTTTGCATGAGGATCCAAGCATTCACAGAATGATTTTTTACGAGCAATTATTTTATTTCCTTACACGTGCATAAATCCATTCTATACGTACAACTAAACACATGCGCGGTAATAATAGTAACAAATTCATCATCTTCAAATTCAAGTATTTGAAAAGATCGGGTAAATTAGTAAATCTACACAAGACATAACAAGGATGACATGAAGAGAATGAAAATTTACTGTCAAGTTACTTTGAGAAGTTCTTTTTCAAAAAGGCTAGATCACAAAGTGTGGAACCGGATAGCTCTGTCCTTCGGATGTTCATAATAAGCCCAGTCATGGAAAACACTCGTTCATCGGTAACGGATGATGCTGGAATTGCAAATATCCAGCTTGCGACCTTGCGAAGCTTTGGTAGTTGTGTTACTTCGTTCCAAAACTTAAGAATGTCTGCTGGGTCATTTCCTGAAACACAGACAAAATGTCTTCAATAATTACTCATAATCTGTGAGATATTACCAGATTGTGGTGTAGACTAACCTATTTCAGTAAATGAAAGGGACATGTAAAGCTGAATTTCATCCATGGTTAATGGTTCCGTCTTCAACGACGTCATCTTCTTCTTCATCTCTGAGGTCGTCAAAAACTCCATCCGCAGTCCTCGCTCGCTTACTGACCTGCACCTGTGAAATGATTGTATCACTATTTTCTTGCACTAGCCTTCTCAGTTCAGACATTGCTGCTGCTTTCTTTTCAGAGGGCGCAAATTTCAGTTTCCTGTACCTGAAATGAAACAAGTCAAATGTATGGCATAAATGAATTTAGACAGTGTGGACGCGAAAAATTAATTAAATCACTTACTGCGGGTGTAGCATACAGGCAACATAGTAAATAGCTGGAAGATCAAGATACTGGGAATACCACGCTTGTCCTTCTTGTTTCATAGGCCTGAGTTCTGGTGAGTCATTTTCTTGTTCTTCCAAATGTTGCTTGATTCTGTACATCCAAGGGGCAGCCGTTTGTATCGTGGGAACCTTCTCCGCACTTAGTTTCTCCGTGCATGTGGCAAAAATTTCAAGAAAAGCTACCATCTCGTCAACAATTTTCAAGTCAATGCCATTTAATTTCCTGAGGGTTTTCTTCTGAACGAGGATATCATAAACTTGTTTGTGAGATTTTTGATACGACTTCAAAAGGGTCAAATGACTATTCCAACGCGTAGTTGTAGCTCGCTTCAAAGAGCAGTCAAGTCTGCTGTTTAGTCCACTTTGCTTAAAATATGTGACCAAAGTCTTCAAAGCAGTGAAAGTGCTCGCAAATTCTGGGTACTTGCCTTGGAGTTTGGGCAGTTCTTCTGGAAAAATATGCTGAAGAATATTATTTTGCTTATGCAAAAGGCAAGGTAATCGACTCGGGAAAACGCCTATCACATTTGTCCCACTGTCTGTCACAGAATACGAATTTTTGAAAATCACTTCATCAAAATATCCTTTCAACATTTCCTGACACTGATTTTTGACAACTGTAAGGCGTATACTCTTTCCAGGGTCGATTTCTTCAACTCCAAGTAAATAAACGTGGAGGTTAAAATTAATGTCCAGCAAGTGCATATGCAGCGACAGGAAATGGCGGTGTCCATATTTATCTGTCCACAAGTCAAAGGTAAAACAGTACTTATTCTTCACAGCCGAATTTGAAAGAACTTAGAGCATGCTTTGCTTTACTTCGGTTACTGCTGCCGGGAGCGATGAGTTTCTCAAGGTTGTTCTATGCTGAATTTTTTCACCAACTTTCGCATGGCCATGCTTTGCTCCGAAATCAACTAACGCTTGGGCTACCAGCAGAAACCCTTCATTTGAAACCGAACTTAATGGACGCAGATCCAGGGCCAATCCAGTGACAATCTATCATTCAACTTCCTTCCATTCCGATTCAACTTTGCATCTTCAGAGGTTGGAATTTTTTCCATTGCGGTATAGTGCAAATTGCTTTCGGTCGACCTCTATCTTTCACACCAGTGCATGGCAGATGCCGTTTAAAAGCCTTAGTTCCAAGATTTGATGTCCGGCTGTAAATGGTCGTACATTACATTTCACGTATTTAACTCGCTTTCCGTCCACAAATAAAAGCTGAAAATCGTTCCAAACTGATGATGTTGCTGCTCGGTCTGAATTCGGTTGAACTGTCACTCTAGGACTTCCTTCTTTCAACAAGTTCTGCCGTCGATTCTTTCAACTTCTAAATCAGTCAGTCACAGTCACTATTATTACTGCTGTCACTGTCTTCAGAATCAACAGTACTATAATGCGACAATGCATATCCTTCAAGTTCCTCAACATCCGACATGTTTCTTTGCAACAGATTTGACATTAATCCAAATACTGTTAGTTAATGGGCAACACGTAGCAGGTTCCCTGTCAACCATCAGGCATGCAACGACACCCCGTTCAAGTTCAAGCTTGCACAAGTAGTGACACCTTATGAACGTTGACAGGGACTAGCAGGCGCATTATAAACACAGCGATGCCTACGACTTCGCGTGGGCCTGCCTGGCCCGGCCTGTAGATGGCACTTGCTCCCATGGGCTGGCCCGTGCCTGCAGGCACGAGCACAGGCGCAGGCATTTCATAAAAGCCTGCACAGGTGCTCATCTCTACTTGATAATAAGTGCACTTGGCTCTACTTTTAACTTTAAACGAGAAAATTAACAGACGGGAGTGTATATTGGAAAATAATAATGATTTGAGTAAGTCCCCAAAGCCAAGCTCCCCTTTTTGCTCCGATTTTTTTGCAAATTATTTGGCTTCGTAGCATGTCTGCGTACTGTGAGTCTGCATTCTGGGTCCAAAATGCCATCCAGCAGTACGCACGCAAACCATAAAGTGGCTCAAAGTCTTTGCACCGTTGGTAAGTCTGTAAAACACTGTTTAACAAAAATATATGCCATGGCATCCGTTTTGCGTAAACGTACCACCGGTGGTAAAACATGTGGAGGCTCGAGTGGGAGTCTGCGATACTAAAATGTCTGCATTCTGCCCCAAATTCGGCCTTTATTCTCACTGGTTGCCATGGTTGTGGGCCCACACGTACGCAAGGTACCTCAGAACTTACCCTTTACGGTAGCTTCTTTGCCTTATTTTGTTCTTGCGGCCACAATAAGCCGTGAAAGGGAAAGTGCTAGAAGCCAAAAATACAACAGGGACTGCGCAGGCATTCGGATATCCTAATTGAATTGTGGGTTCATTTAAGACGGCACCAGTCTCGAAAACCTAAGCACAAAACCAGGTAATAAATCCTTGCTCTTTTTGAGCTGCATCGATAATGCGGAAGCGCTATTCGGTTTGAATCTAGTCATCACATCAGAAAGCAAACAGCAAATATTGTATTCTCTTGTTGGATTTACGTACCCGCGCCCAATGCCAATCAGATTTCAACAACTGTTACTTTACACTCCAGAATATTTTCCGTCATCTCGAATATAAACTACAGAACATTCAAGAGTCAAAGCCAGAGTTGTGTCCCCGTTCCAGATTCTATATACTTGGTTCCCGAATTTGCAAGTGTTGTTGAGTTAATCCAAATAAACTTCGTACAATTACTTAATGATTTGAATGCAGTGAACACAATTTTCATCTTGGTGAAACTCGGAAATCTCTTCATGCGTTAATTGTGACTCTGGTATGTTTTTCAGACTTTCCAGATCCTATTCTTGACAAGCTTCTGGCGCCAGACGCTTGAAGAAGGTCATCATTTTACTTGTTTTAAACTCAAGACGGATTCAAGTAGTACACAGACCTCAATCCTTATCCTCAGGTGAAAATAAACTCACTTGAACAGGTGGTTAATTTCTAAAACATCTATGCCACGCATATATTTCCGCTGACGGAGCTGAACTCAGGGACCAATGTACCGTCATTGGTCGAACGGATGGAGATTGGGCGCTCTGTGAAGTAAGATTAAGCCCACCCGATACAAATGCTATCTCATAAACCATCCTTGTAAACAGTTTGCAACAAGGGCTAAAAGCTCGTATTTTTCGAGGGTATCAGGTTCGTTTGCGTTAAATTTGGGTCGATTAGGCCTAATTCTCCCAGCTCTTGGAACATATTGAATGTTGTTTTAAACGCTTTGGTAAAACCCAGGGATTCGAGGAGGGGAGGCATGGAAATGTGTCAGCTTAAAGGCAGTGTCTTACAACAGCGTACTGAAAATTTAATTGTCCGCATGATCAACCTCCACGTGCACAAGCTATGCACGTTAAAATTGGAGGGGTACCGTATATTTTTCCACGCGTAAATTGTTATCGCATCCGCACCTATATTAATTTCGAGCTCGAGGTGCCAATACTTAACATGCACACCCTGGGGCATACACAAACATTTTAGGTAAAAACCACAGGTCATGGGCTTCTTCGTGAAGACTTTGTCTGGTTTACATGGGGCCGGGAAATTTCGGAGTTTTTTGCCGTTTAAACGGGGTTGCTATGGATCCTTGCTATCAAACAACAAGGCTATACCACCTTTGTTAATGCGCATTCTCCGAGCTTTCCAACAATATTCCCAGTTTCAATCCAACCATGGGTTCCAAAGTTATGCTCTGCCAAAGTATGAAATTTCTGCACAACATTAATGTCACTAGCGAAATTTTAACACTTACTTGGTCGCCACAGTCACAGCTGTTGTCCTGGAGGTACCAAATTTTAGCACGTACAACAAAGTTGGGCAACTGTCAGTGGGAGACCAATTTTGGTGAAATAGGTTTACATTTGGTGTATAAAGGGCTGGCCGAAAGAAACTTGGACGACCTTATAAGGACCATCGAGGGTCCTAAAAAGGAAATGTTGGGAACAAACTAAGTCTAGAGCTCCAGCCTGGAGACATTATGGAAACACGTACGGGTTCGTGCACGGGTAACAGACGATGAAATTGCCATTCAGATGGAGGCGTTCACGTTCTTCGCCTAAGGAGCATCTACATGGCCAGTACGATTCCGAGTCGTTCAAGTAAAAAATACATACATTCGGTTTTTTGGGCCAAAAGGCCTCCCCAGAAAGTTATACTTGGCAACTGGAACACCAAGTATCCTGGGAAGGCTTTAACTGCAGACTTTACGAACAAAAATAGCTTTGAATATGGGATGTAGGTCCCAACGGTCGGAAGAGCCAGCTCGAAGCGAAGAAAGCAAGCTCTACGCCTTTTAATTTAAAATGCTGAACTCGAAACGAGATGAGAGAAGACTGTTTCAGGCAATGCAAGGATGGCACATAAATCTTACAGGCTTTCAGAGGTCATCAGTGAAAGAAACTTTGGTCTCCATATGCGTATGGGACACGATTTATGAATGAATGGCCGCTAAGCTTGAACACAAGGGACACGCCTGTCCATTTGAGATGCTGCCCTTAGCTTTATGGAAGCTTAAGTTCATAAAACTCTAAGGCCAAAGCTTACAAACCAGCGAAAAACGTAGAGAAGCAAAGGTGCAGTCTGGATTGGCATTGGCGAAGCTCTCGTGTGAATCCTATCTTGTATCCCTCGATAGTAATTGTGGTCTATTTAATAGTCCCATGAGTGTGCAATAATGGGAAAGGAGCGATAGTCCACAGGGTTGATAATGGAACACTGCACTGGTGTGCAATCCTCGTGGTACAAGTTATTGTTATCCTAACCCTAGCCGTTCTGTATTCAATTTGTATGGATATAGAGGAGGATACAGACATACCATTTAAACAGAGTTACAACTCTTAAAGTTGGAGTAAATAATGTAAACTCTAACTGCAAACTATATATGGGCCTTAGTAAAAACCTGTCTCCTACAGCCTTTGACAAACTGTGTTTAGTTAACTATGTTTAGTGACTGGACGGTGACAAGTTTTACAATAACTTCCTGAATTCAGAAAAATCTTGAATTCATTATGGAAAGTTTAAGCCTTTGTTGTACGTGTTGT
The DNA here is from genome assembly GCA_034694225.1 of Bourletiella hortensis. Taxonomy (NCBI): domain Eukaryota; kingdom Metazoa; phylum Arthropoda; class Collembola; order Symphypleona; family Bourletiellidae; genus Bourletiella; species Bourletiella hortensis. Next base: position 10,006 of record JAQFYD010000446.1, on the reverse strand, counting down.
TAAGCATATGAGAGATTGATAACAGCTAACCGGGGAAAGCGAAATAGTTTGTAGGGTAATATTGCTGACTATATATTTAATTTTCTGAAGAACATTAACGCTACTTACTAGTCATTTCTGTGTGATTGAACAAAATATGTTGCACACAAAATAATAGCAACTGGATTTAAAATTTCAGAAACAAGAAAGGCAACCCTTAGGTTATCATTCCGACCACGGGAATTGAAGCAAACAATACAAAAACGAAAGGTAAAGCTGTTGGTCCTATAAAGGACGAAGCTGAAACGGGTGAACACATTAGGCCCTGAAATCCAAAATCCTAAAAGTGAAGGCAAAGAAAAATTCCAGAGACGAGGAAGAATAGGAAGAAATCGAAAGGATTGAAGAGGAGAACGAAGAGGAAGATTGAGCCATATTGAGCCACAACTGCTGTAGGCGTTCTACACATCTTGACGGAATTCAAGTTTAAACCTTGAAAATGTGGTAACTTCTCTCAATCTTGTTAATATGACCCAGCTGCGCGAAAGCGAAATTGAGGGAAACAAGATGATATCTTGTTACTTTGGACCATAAATGCTTATAACACTCCACGGAACTAGACGAAATTCTAGTTGAAACTAAAACGTCGCTTCATTCAAGCTTGCTAATAAGAGCCAGGTGAACAAAAGCGAAATTGAGGAAAACAAAAAGTGGAAATTGTAGTCAGGGTTTTGTTTAGTTATCGTGGGCCACCACTGCACTGCTGACAGGCCTCAACACACATTGACGGAATTCAAGTTTTATTCTTGAAAACTTGGTCGCTCCATTCACGCTTGCTAATATGAACCAGCTGAACAGAACCGAAATTGAGGAAAACAAAAGGTGTACATTTCTCTTCTGATTATTCTTTCTAGGTATTCTCTACCATCCCCTCTGATGGGGCTCCACGGAACTTTACGAAATGCAAGTGCAAACTTTGAACATTTGGTCGCTTCATTCAAGTTTGCTAGTATATAGCACCTGAACAACAGCGAAATTGAGGGGGGGAAAAGGTGTAAATTTTAGCCATGATGTTACTGCGTCGTTCTGGACCGTCACTGACGATAGCTGTTCATGGAACTTGACAGAATGTGACTTTAAAGTTGAATGTGGTGGCTTTACTGAAGTTTCCTAATATAGCACAGTTTAACGTAGGGATTTTCTCGGAGTTTTGATTTGGAGTTATTGAGTTATAATAATATAATTTCCGCTGATTCGGTGTGGAAATTTGGTCTGGTCGCAAGGTTGACGACATGTCTTGGCCGGTGGTCGCTGAATTTGGTCGCTGGTCGCTCACTTGACGTTCATTGATGACCCCAGTAACTGCAACCTGAATCCCTTACGAAATCCAGAGCTGCAGCTGACTTATATATAATTATTATTCATGACAACTTTTATTGACTGATAACTATTGACTGGTTACAATGGAAAGAAAAAATTGTTGGAATATTAATGTTTTGGATTTTGACCGCTCATTCTTGGTACAGGAGCGGTCAGAAAACTGGACTGAACCTTAGGACCATTATGACTATACCTTCAACAGCAACACCTGCCAACACAACCGTTCTTTCACACCCCGGAATTGATATGGCTGACGATTAGATCCAAGCCTCTCAGGGAATTTCGACAGATTGAAATTCTGATTCGGTTGTTCCGTCACATTCCGTCTTTAGAATTCAAGAGAATGTGCTGTTTACTTTGAAGGCTTTCAAGTTAGGTACCTGGAAACCATTTGCGAGAATTCTACAAGCATTGCTAATACTATTCGGGTTGATAGCAAATACTTCAAGTTCACGGAAGCTCAAGTGTGCCGCTTGTCTGCGATTCAGTTCATTCGTGTTTAGCAGCCGAAGGGTTCGAGATCTACATTTAATCCGAATTAAGAGGGAAATATGTGATCAGTAAGCGGTATATCTAAACTTTTGATATACCGAAAATTAGCTTTGGAATTTGAGAACAAACCGAAAATTGCATAGATTTGATGCAAAGGTAAACATTACGCAAGGAGACGTACTGGGATGTGATGGGCTCGTCACCAATTATTTTCAATACACCAGTTAGTAGCATAGTGGTGTAGAGTGTGGAATTTGTGTGAATATAATGACAGGGGCAATAGGTTCGATACTATATGGGACGTTGTCCGTTACATTTTTGGTTCCGAGAAGCCCATGCCCAAATCATTGTACACAGCGTCCGCGAGCCAATATTTTGTGTCCAATGATTTGTACAAAGGAATCGGCCAATTTCGGACACAAAAAATTAGCATGGCGCTGTACACGAATTGTACATAAGTTTTATTAACGGTAATCATTACCATCGTCCCTGTATGTATGTATTGTGTGTGCTGCTTATGTTGCTCCGCGTACTGGAATGCCAATAATGCGTAGAACAGTTCCAACTTGTAACGGAACTAATTTTGCCTGTCATGGTTTTCACCAAACTACCAGTTTTACTGCTGGGCTCTGGAAAGACAAAATTAAAATGCAGCTAGATTTGACTGGATGGTTCAATAATATTGGAGTCATTCAATTTTATGCCTCTCGACGCAATTACAGATGTGCAGAAAGGTTTTTCTAGACACGATTTTTTGTTATATTTTCTTACGAATCGGAGGGTTGACCACGCTAGGCGTCGATGGCGCAAAATCAGGTTTGCCGACACTACAAGTGCAACCTCTGACCTCTACAAAGACAAAATGCAGCTAGATTTAACTGGATGGTTGCAGATCATTGGATTCATTAAATTTGATGCCTCTCGACTCAAATACAAATGTGCAGAAAGGTTGTTGCTCTGTATTCTTAGCAATGGGAGGGTTGAACACGCTAGAAGGTGTCGTCAGCAGCCTCCGCGAGTCTGCGAAGAGCAAAAATGTAAACAATCACACTATTAGGGCCACTACAACCAGCAGGGAGAAGGTCGGGGAATCAACGTTAGCTTTGATAATTGCATTTAGAAGGGCAATTAGTAATGGCTACTTATTCCCCTTCATCACGATCGTGTCAGAAATGCTACCTGTTGTGATGGGCTCTAGGCTTGTGATGCGTTCGGTGCCGTTTTCCTCCGTATCATCTGAAATTTAATAATTATTTGAAATTATCAGAAATTCCGACACAATGATCAGCACATGCCAGTTTTGTCAATAATTCAGTCCAAATTTCAGAGAATTTCAGGTTGGGCTTTTGTTCAATGCTATCATGGGACAAACGTAGCTACCCGGGAAGTTGTCATGTAGAGGACAGGACTGCGGACATTTTTATAGAAAATGTGGTTTATGTCATGATTTCTTACCAAAATAGAAGGGCAGTATTTCGTTTTAACTGAGCAGCTGTCTACCCGTAACTCCAATAATGAGAGGTACGTTGGTCACAATATGTTCTATCGGACGCTCTACCGAGCCAGGAAGGGCAAACGTTACAAGAAGCGATCCCGTCATGTCCACGGTAAGCAAGCAGTGCTCCTACAGTGGCCAGAGTTGGCCAGGACCCATTTTGCACCACCATGGCGGCATCCCTTGCAATACCCTGTAATGGATAGTTCAGTTGCAAACAAAGGCCACCTGCTAGTTTAAAACTTTCTGACTCACTTTCTCTGCAAAATCTGCTAACAGTGAAGAATTCTCCTCCGGTGCTGCGAAATCATCAGGCACTGCATTCTCCTGACCTTGGACAGTGGGCTTCATGTAGTCTTTGATGTACTCCTTTATGTTTTTCTTTAGCTTAGATATGGATTTTTTAGCCAGATTGCGAGAAATCTTGGCTTCAGCTTGCCTCAAAGCCAATGGATTTCTCTTGAGCATTTGGGCAAGATTCCGGAGCACAGCCAAAAGTTCCTCGGCGCTCTGCATTTCTCCACTGCTCAGTTTGAAAAGAGATTGGAAAAAGTCCAAAGCCTCCTCCATACTGAACTCGGTGACCTCTTCGACTTCGCAGTGTTCATTCCAGTCAGCGGATTCAGATGTGATCAAAATGAGTGGAACATTTTTCTTAACTGCAGTTGGTAAATAGCCCTGAATTCCAAGTCCATTTGCAGTTGATTCGAGTCCACATGCATTGTCAAATATGAACAGAGTTGGTTTCTCAAAATGCACACTGACGTGGGAATACACCAGCTCCACCAAGTCCTACCCTTTATAATTGTCATGTACAAATTTCTCTGCCCGTTGGTAGCGCATACAGTGAAAATTACATCCGATATAACGTACCTCCGAAATAACGTACCAAATTTTACGGGCCCTTGACGATCCGTTTTATCGAAGTTTGAGTGTAACTGTATTGTATGACAGGTTGGTTAATATTATCGTGTCTGGCACGAAATAATTATTGTCAGTCCATGTGCCGATAAAGAGATTTGTAATGTGGCGGCTGACAGACATTTCGAGTACAATAAGATAATTCTCCAGGGATCACCATAATCTCTCGGCTTGCGTAACGAGAAATGCTTCGTTTTATTACTGCTGCAATCAGTCCAAATCCAACATATTTAGTATTGTTTTGGGGTGGCGTGTAAGTGTGAAAATCTTTTGAGACCTCATGTATTCTCGATGCTAATTTGTAAATCAGAAGAGCAGAGTCCAGCGGGCCTTTCCATCTCGGGAGGACATGCAGAGAAGTACAAATTATCAATAATTAAAATATTTGGGCACCGCTTTAAACAGATTAGCAATTTGAGAGGCAGTAATCAGTAACACGTGTGAGAGTACATTATGACCAATAACGTTTCAGGTAGTTACGGTGGGATTTAGCTTTATTTAAGCAAAGCCGTACTGTCTTCACGAGGGAAACATTTAGGCCATGATGTGTGAACTGTAGAGCAAGATAAAATTAAATTGCAGTTTGATCGGTGCATTGAGTCACATAAGCTCTATGGGCACAGGTTAACCCATGACCCTGAAAAACTGCCTCAATGGATTTATCCTGAATGACAGGGCTTTTGTTAACTAGCGGAAAAAATATGTAGTTACTTTCGGCGGATCATGAGCCTGTGTGAACTGAATTATTGTAAATGTACGAGTTTTCGATTACGACTAGATATGGAGTGAGTGTGGTCATTTAATTATTTACTGTCTCAGAAAGTCTCAACGTGATACTGGGTCACAGAAAAACCTAAAATCCATAATCCTACGGAGTTGAGCTGACCCTCAATTTTCACGGTTTGCTAATGAAATGGATGCCAGTGAAAGTTCAAGGACTTGCACTCACAAAATCCGGCAGATATAATGTGATTTTCGCGCTAATCTTTTTATACCAGAATGTTTGCGTTGTAGTAGCCCTTAAGGGTCCGGAGGTAGGAGTTGTTTGGTCGTATTTTTGACAAGTGTTGCTATGCGTAGTGATGGACGGCCTAATTTGTCGCCCATGGCTTTTAAATGGCGAAACTTTGCTAGCAATTATCTCCAATGCCCCCCAGTGGCTTTTCTGGAGATTTGGAGACTTAAACCGTAGTAGGGTGAAATGACCATGGAACAAGTAAAATCAAAGGGCAACCTTATGGTTCTCCAGTAATAGCTGGATAAATGTTTGGTTTGCTCCATGTTTCGTATGGTTACGTAATTTTCCCGGAAAGAAAAGCAAACAACAAGAGTGAAGTATTCAAATTTTTAAAAAAAATCAGCTTTCGCGTTAATGGATGAGAAAATCATTTTCCATTATTTTACTGCTTGCTTGCAAGTGAAAGCAAAACTGATTCTACCAGCAACCTCCAAAATTGAATAATTTTTGTACTGTAACTTGTTCTCGGGTCCTCTTGCGCTAAGGGCTCTAAGAATTACTTTATGCCTCAGTCTCAAATGGTTCTTCAGCTTATCTTCCCTGGAGGCGGCAAATTCACATAAGCTGCACTTGAAGGACCTTTTGTTGTGAACTGCACATTCGTGCAAATGCAAAGAGAACTTGTCTGGATAGACCTTGTCCGTGCAAAGTTTGCACTTAAACTGCACTAAAGATGTCTCATGCAGACTTTTGTGGGTTGCCATCTGAGCCTTGTGCCTGCGCCGAAAGTCACAGCCAGGAAAAGTACAGGCACTTGGGAACTGCCCGTCCGGATTTTCCTTATGGGTCAGCATGTGGTTCTTGAATGGCCAGAAATAGTTTGTTTCATATCTGCATTTCGGAAAATCACACTTGAACTCCCTCTCCATCGTATGGGCTGTCTTCTCATGCAGAGGGATCTGCTTTTTCTGTTGGGCCCGGTAGTCACAAAATTTGCAATAAAACCACTTTGTGGGCTTTCGATTCACTGCATGCGTCCTTCCCCAATGAGCCTTCACGCCGCTCGCAGATTTTCCAACGTAGCCACATCTATTGCATCTGTGCAGAAGTGCCTCTTGCGTATGGATGTTTTTAATGTGATAATGTCTTGATTTCAGCACTTTAGAGCACAACGGGCCCGTCAATATTTTGCGGTCGACATCCGGACCGTGACGAATGCGAACGTGTCTTTCCAAATAGGACTCGGTCATGGTGCGGAAAGAGCAGCCGGAAAATTTGCACTGAATGATGGGACGGGGCTCATGAATTTTTTGATGGTTCCTTAAGCTAATCTTGCCTTTTGTAGTGGCACTGCAGTCCGGAAATAGGCACTGGAAGGTCGGCATTTCCCCATGATGCCGCTTCATATGACCATTAAGACTATGGTGGCTGTTACGTAATTGAGATGGTAACTATTTGTTGGAGCTGCTTGCTATTAGTAACCAAACTTTGTACTTTCTGTTAAAGCTTAATTATTGTAAAATGTAAGACCAGTTAGCCTCTGACCCTACTGCCAGACGGTCATGCTGCTCATTTGCTCTGCTATCCGACAATTAAATACGCCGTTCTTATGTTAACTGCTCAATCCCTACTGCCTAACTATTGCTTTGCTTACTGCCGTAAGCTGGTCCTTGGATTGCCATTGCCGAACTCATATTACGGTTAGCCTTTCCGTAATATTTTTGGTCCTTCGAACCGGATTTACCGAAGTAGAGTATGCAGTCAACAATCGCCCATTGACGGAGGTATCAATTGATCCAAAAGATTTGAAGAGTCTAACCCCGAATGATTTCCTCCATATGCATTCCATTCGAGTTCTTAACTGGACGAAGGAGGATGAGCGACCATGCTTAAAGAAATTTTGGCGTGCATCACAAGCACTATCAAATATATTTTGGCAAAGGTGGATCAAGGAGTACTTGCCTACTCTTACAAAGCGCAATAAATGGCATGAGAATCAATCGGACATCAAAATCGATGACATTGTCTTGATAGCTGATGGAAATTATAGACAAAGTTTATGGCCAATGGGAAAAGTGACTCAATTGTATCCTGGGCGTGACGGGCAAGTTAGAGTAGTGGACGTGACCACTTCGATAAGAACGTACAGGCGACCCGTGTCGAAACTTGCGAAACTGGACGTTCAGAAAGATGAAGAAAATTAAATTCTACAAATGGGGGGAATGTTAGGGTAATATAAATGTGTCATAGTGACGATGATGATGATGTTTAGTTCTAATATTAGATTAATAATAATTTGCAACTCTTCTCAGCCTGATAGCCTAAGCCAGTGAATGACCAGAATGCTATGATAGCGAATCAAGGTGAAGTGTTGAGAGACCCTTAAGTCTACCGATGAAATAAAGCCTTATTATTCATGAGTTTACATGATAACTTGCTAGCCCTTGAGTTAACCCTTTGCTGCCACGCTTGCCAAATTCAATAATCTTTGCTGCCACGCTGCTACTTGCTAATAAAGCTTTGCTGCCACGCTGGTCCTTCGACTGCCGCCATTTCCAATTGTCAGGAGTGCCTTTTCCTTACAGTGGCTGTGTGAAGCGAAGTTGCATTCACGGCAGTTAAAATTTTTTTCTCGTGTGTGTGTCACAATGTGTTCATTTATAGAATTTTTAGTAAATAATTTCGAAGGGCACAATGAACACTGGAAATCTCTCTTTCGACTCTGCATGTGCTTTGCCTGTATGTGCAGCCGCATTTGGGGTTTAGTTGCGGCCCTGAAGTTGCAGTTTTCAGATTTACATGGGAAGGGTTTTCGCAATTCCAAATCTGTCTGATGGGCCCGTTTGTGGATTTTCAACTGGGACTTCACCTTGGCTCTGTAGTTGCATCCGGGAAATTCGCACGGCCAGGGTCGTAGGTCATTATGCGTTTGAATTTTGTGGCACTTGACTGCGGAATTGAAACGGACAGCAAAATTACACTTGTCACACTTGACAACCATGGCTGTGTTCTCGTCTGTCGGGTTTGCAATAATTCACAGTCACTTGGTCACGTTTTAAAAGCACTCGTCAGTGCCAAGCTCAGTTGTTCTCCGTTTCCAAAAAGCTGAAGTCTTAATTTCTGTGTGAACTGAAACGTGTGTTGACGTAGATAGCAACAGATCGAATGACTTTTGATGAAAAAAATGTGAAAGTTAATAAATACAGGGACGCAAAATGCTTGTTGCACGCAATAAATTAGTTTACTGTGTAACTCCGGATGGAGCTAATCCTCCAGCGTTCCTGCAATTCCGTAGGAATGCCTGGATGAACTAAAAAAGATGCAAATTAATTTGGGTGCCAACCCCTCGCCTTTCTCTTAATGGTGCAGCGTGGAAACGTGGCCTGCCATTTTTCAGCCCAAAGTAGCCCACATCCCTTCACAGTCATTCATTCTCAATGAATTAATCCATTCCGCACATGATGTTTATAGAGATCGTGGGATGCCTTTTAGGAAAGATAAGCAAATGACCAAACCCTAGCCGTCGGCCGTTTCTCAGAAGGATTATCTACTTGAGTCAATGAAGTGGAAAGCGAATTTTATGAGAGCAAAAGCGCGCTTGTACGTTCAGCGCAGGATCAGGACCTGACTTTTAATTAACATCGCAAACATAAAATGCATTGTATTCACGTCTTTGACTAAAAAGAATTCCTGCCCCACGGCACTTTCTGCTAAAGCTTTTGGCCACATTGGAGCATGGTTTCTTTGAAAGCAGCAGCGGAAATATTCTCTCACGAAATGCATGCAAGTGATTAAGCAGGGAACTAAACAGAATTGAAAACCCAGTACCCCAAAGACCTTTTGATCTTTGCAAGCACAACTGTCTTTTACATTCATTAACACACTTTCGTCACTGTTGTGGCTAATAGGTACCGGAATGCTCATTCCAATGAGTTGTCTGAAGAGCCTCTGTGCCAATAATGATGATGATGATGAAATCGAGATTTAATCATCTCAAAATATCCAGTTGAGTGAGCAGTTGACTTACAGGGATTATTTCCAGCAAGTTGCCATGCTACCAAGTCACAGTAGGTTGCATTGTATGTAGTATGAAATAAGTCGGTACCATCTTTTTATTAAAATTATATTAAACAACAATAGCAAACAACTATACGCAATTATTTCGTTGTAACTTACAGCAGTTCAATTTGAATTTTTGGTAGGAAAACGATTGGTACTTTTCCGAGCATATTTGCATACTTCCCCACTGCTCCAGTCTCGGGCTTCCCCACACGTCCTCTCAGGTCAGCGACAATATCATGACTAAGTCGCATGTGGCGCCTCAACCTAGCTTCTCTTGTTACTTCGTACTTGCAAATGGAGCACTTGTATGACCTTTTGTTGTGCTTCCCACATTCGTGCCAATGCAAGGAATACTTATCAGGAGCCCTTGTCCGGGCATAATTTGCACTTAAATTTCACTCGGGATGTTTCATGCAGACCTTGATGCGTTATAATCTGGGCCTTGTATCTCCTCCGAAAGCCACAACCGGGAAAAGTACAGGCGAAGGGAAACTGCCGCTCGGGGTTTTCCTCATGGGCCATTCTGTGCGTCTGGAAGGCGTAGTGATAGTTAGTTTCAAACCCGCATTCCGGAAAATCGCACTTGAACTCCCTTCCCATTGAACCACGAACGCCTGCCCAACACTGCTGCAACATTAGTATCTAACGTTCCAAATGTTGGTGCAATGTTAGTCGGAGCGCTTGCACAGCGCTAGGATGTCCGCCCTAATAACATGACC
>JAQFYD010000445.1:0-19023 GCA_034694225.1 Bourletiella hortensis | reverse complement strand
TCTTGCATCATTAGGGAGTGATGAATCATGCACTTTAATGTGTACTGCTGTCAGCAGCAAAAGATGTCATTGACGTTGTAGTAGTGGTAATGCACTTTATTTGACTTAGTATAGCATACCATGATAAAGCCTTCATTTGTTTCCTACCTATTTAATTTGTCTCGAGCCACATTATCCGCAACTTGAAAGATGGGGATTGGTGATTTGTTGTTGATTTCAAACCACTTCTTTCATTCATTCAAAAATTTTAATCTCAAGCATCACAAGTAGTGTCATGACCTGCACAAGGCAGAAGATTAGAATATGAATACTGTAATTTATCATGTTAAAAAGCCTGTAAACTTGTCATAGTTAAAGAATCTGCTTTTCTCTAGCTGGAGCTTGGTCAAAACAACTGTGGACTACCAGGTGACTGGTTTTTCCCGGAGCCTACGTGTAATCCAAATCCAATGTAGCTCTTGCTCTTTTCACTCCTCCTGAGCTGACGGCTAACAGAACCCCTTTAATGTAATAATTACACTGTTGTGGTCACCCTTAAGGCAATGTTGTGCATACAACACCACAAGCATAAGAAGTGTGGTTAAAGATACTCGTAGCTACGGTTATAGAATGCGAGATGTCCATTTTTAGCTGCGTGCGCTACGCATCGTGAGTCTAAAAGTCAAATAGACCTGCAGTTAGTGCCGCCTGACGAGAAAGCGACGCTCATATTGTGTAATTGTTTTACGGCAACCGTTTGCTAGATTTGTAGAAGATTGTTTGCCTATGGAGTGGTTGGGCTTTCGAATAACCGAAAATAGGATGATACCTTTGTGTTAGGTTCATCTACTTCTATTCATCTTTGAATGCTGCAATGGTGCACTCTAATTGTATACCCACTGCCGACAATGTCGGGATTGGGATGGTCGAGCAAGATATTTCTAGTTTCATTGTCAGCTTTTGCTTCTTACAATCTAACATGGGCTACGCGTGAGCATGAGTTTCTCAAGGTAATCTACAAAATTGCCTGTTCACAGTAAAACGTCGTTGTATCAAGACGTTTGACAGCTTCCGATCATCATAATGGCAATTTTGCTGCTGGATGCTTAAGAGTTGCGCTAAGGAAATCCATGTGTACGCCACATACGTTGCCTAGGGAAACGAATGAATAGAGATGTTGTACTCAGTCAGCTAAGGGTCATTACATGGGGTAAGCTAGTACAACCTACAGCAATAATTCCACTAAACAGACTGGCTGATTGCATGTTTGGTCTTCTAATGAGATGATTGGGAGGGGATCACAGATATGTTCTACATAAAAATGTCGCCAGTAATCATAATCAATGGTAACACATGTATGAATGATAAGTTTGGACGGAGTAAGTTCAAAGAATGCGACGAGGCAGTACAGTATAATAATAATAAAAAATGAATATTTTTCCTCTTCATCCGCTAGTCCAGAGGGATTGACGTATACCAGCTGTGTACAGATGTATCCAATGTGCAACAAGAAATTAAAATAATTTAGTATCAACAAAGCTTATTATTACCGTACGTTTTTTATTCAACTTTATGTTACTTGTAAGTCAGAGAACTAGCTAAAGCAAGCTCTCGGACATGTGGATTCCTTTTTCCTCTGAATAGCACACCTCGTAGTGCCAGTTCTTGTTGATATATTCTAGGGAATAGGACGGAGTTATGTTTATGAGGGAGCTTGATCGTCTTTGTGAACTAAAGTTGGATCCATCTCTCGAAGCAAGTAGTATGAGGAAAAATCGAGTCTGCTATGATTTTTCCTCTCATTTTCATTTAAGACGTCCTCAGCTTGACATGTCTCTGTACAGTTGTTGTGAGTCTGTGTGCGGCAAAGCGTTAGAAGTCAGTCCGGATTCCTGATTCGTATCTGTTGATAAAGTCTAAAGTAGTAATTTCTTAGCCATTAAGTACATCCATACTCTTCTGCTCTGAATAATAATGACAATAATAAGAGTTAGTAGTTCGGATGATACGAGGATCACCGGCTTGGAAACGTTCATGTTACTCACCTTCCCTCCCGCTTGAACAAAGTTGAAGTTTCTCATCATCACAAATACACGGAATTATTGTCGTCGAGTAAATCTCAAGAAAGACAGATGTGTGTTTGCGTGCTTATGACGACCACCGGCAGTACTGTGAGGAGTCAAAAGTGACCAAGCAACTTAGTTTTTTCCCCTTATATTACTATTAAGCCTTTATATTATTGTGGAGACAGTGTTCATAACCGTGTGTCGTCATCATCATTTAAGGAATCATTGGCCCATCGGAGTCAAAGGAAATGAGAATAATTGTGACCATCTTACGCGTATGCTCTCATGGGGTGAATAATGCTTGAACGGTGCACCACCAGTGATAGAGAAGATTTTGTGAGTCAAACGATGCTATCCGTAGCTTACTACTCTAACTGTGAATGCTGTAGTAGTAGAAACACGGAGATTGTGAATAATTATTTTTATACGATCATCATGATGGTGGGACGGAAAAATGTGACACTAAAGGTCTCTCTCAGACTGAGTTTAGGTAACGATGATGGGGGCATGATGTGGGGTACTATTACTCTCGTAGTAAAAGAACAAGCTCATCATTAGCAGAAGGACAGAGAAGAAACTGTGTAGTGAGTGAGTGGAGCTATAAAAATGTCACATGTGCACGTGTGTTATTTACACTTTTTCTGTGCAAGAGTGTAAATTTTGATGCGACTTGTATCAGTCGGATGTGTGACAGTTATTAGTGGAATTTACGGAACTGTGTTGGTGGGGCATATACATATTATGCTGAACAAGATGCGGTGAGCTTCTCCATGTAACAGCTAACATCTTCAGCTATAATATAATTATTACTGTCAATCCCATCACAATCACTATCTCCTACGCTAGCCTTCCCAACGAACAATAAAACTTATATGATCGCCACCGAGTCTACATGGTTCTTACCCCAATGGCATTGTTTCTCGGAGGAGTGCGAGTTCCATTTAAAGTTCTTATGTTTGTATCCCTCATACTTCAAGTTTCCGTTGCTGGATTGCGACGACGGAGACAAGAACCAAGTCCGGATATGATAATCCTTAATCGGGTAAGGTGCTGGGAAAGTCTCCTAACAATTCTTCTAATTTAAATCTGCCAGCTCATACTACTGGGCTGTATTATTTAGATAGACATGAAAGTAATCAAGTCATAAAGCAAGCTATGCATAGCATTTGTACAGTCAGACATAAACAGTAGTAAATCTTTCCGCCTCTACGGCGTATAACATTTGGATGGTAAACAAAACTTTACGAGAAGTAAAGGCTTAAGCACGGTGAGAAAAATTCTTTGTCAGTTTGGATAAACGTCACTTCATTTGTTTTACAGCAGCTTGAGCTGACAGGACGTTGGCTTTGTAATGCACCGAAACCTCAACTGGTTTATGTGTTCGACGCTTACCCTCAGCTATTTTCAACTGCATCTCTGTGGGTTCCTCCTGCGGTTGTCCTTCACAGGTGTGATAAATCATTAGGTAAGACCAGCGTAAATCAAATTAATACTGTAACGGCTTAAGAGCCGATAATTACCCGTACCAGTTAGGGGGAAATAACCTGACGTAGAGCTAAGTCTAAAGGAATACGCGGACACCACTTGATGCAGTAAAAGTAGAAGGCATTTATGGACTGTGCTTATGCCTCAAGCCTGGAACCAAGTTCTTTGCTGGCTACAGAATGGCAGTAGGTCTTTCTGAGGCTATTTTTCATTTGAATAAGCTGAAAGTATGCCTTAGCTTTCACCCTTGTCTTCTGTTATATAGCCCTGCTTATCTGGTGCCCTTAGGTGTACCTAGAGCCGGCCAGATTTTATGCCCCTCCAATGCAATGTTAACTGGAAAACGTTGCTGCTGTTCGGCCGGCTAATGACTTACGAAGAAGTAACTTAAGTTCATCCTTCTGTAATTTTTGCATTTTCGCTGGAATAGTTCCAACTCTGAGGTCTAATTCAAGGTTGAATCAGCTGCAATTTGTAAGTTACTTTGCAACAGGTAGTTAGCTCTTTACATAATGTTCTTTAAGGGTGACATTGGGTAAAATACAGAACATAATTGCTGAGTGAAAGCACTGCAAAATAATTGACAGGATCATTTTTTTCACACCCCTTCAGCCAATTTCAGAGACCTTTTGCATAATTATTACGAGATGACGACCGCATGCTTACTGTGGCTGCATAAGTACTCAGGAGCACTACTGTCGTATAAAATATTCCACTTTGGTCATGCTAATTTACTCAGTCCAGGAATTTCACCCTGTGTATCTCGTATAGCAACAGAATTAGCATTACTCTATCGGATAGGAAGGTTACGAGATCCACCACGTGGAGATCAGTTTGAATAATTTGTAGTACGCTGTAGTAGTAGATCGCGTAAAAGATATAGTTGGAATATTTTGTCTCGTAAAGGATTTATTCTGTACAGAGTTAGCTATTGCAGATATTTTCAGCAATAAATTGCAAAAAGCAGGGGCATGCTTCAGCGATAAAATGTATTCGTATAGTTTGCAAAACGTTAGATTTTCTCAAGCCGCCGTTTTTCCTATGAAATTTCCTCCAAATTTACATGAGATGGAATTGTAAAGAGAGATGGACGCATATCAAATTCATCTTCGGCAATTTGTTGAAAATCTCAAGGTTTGTTCAAGTTATGTACCGTAAATATTCTTTTAGTGGCCGGGCGTCCAATACTGGCCGGCTTCTAATAACGGCCGGGGTCACAACATGTTTAAGGGCCGGGCCTCCAATAGCAGCGGGGGCCACTATTGCAGAACTTAAATGGAGGTTGATTAAGGCCTATTAGCATTCATTTATATACAGCGCGAACTAAGAGGGACTGTCTTGAGTAGTAAACTCAACAAAAGTAGTCCTACTTTCCATTATTTCAATGGTATACGCGCGTTTAAAATAATTCGCTTGATTAATTGTTAAGCTCCTAGCGTTACTTTCTTCTTAAAGGGGACACGAAATTACATTGAAAAATTAAGGGCCGGGTCTCTAATAAGCGCACGACCTCCAATAGTCGCCTGGGCCCGAGGTCATTTTAAAGTTGAGGCCACTGATAGAGTATTTATGGTAACTCAACATGCAGGGCATTCTAAAAGCTGGTTCTTTAGAGCAATAATCTACGGCGCCTTGGTGATATCTACGGTTTAATGCAAATCAATTGAATTTCTACAGGCTGCTGCAGGAAATACCCTCAGGAAAAATGTCAAGTCGAAGCGGAAGAAACGGTTACAGTTCTGTTCAAGGAAGCGGGTAGTAGAGTCACAATACATGAGCTGTCTTTCCAAAATCATACAAGATGCAGTTGTAAGGCCGCCGCTTGAAAAACTGAGGACTGCTCATCAGCTTACCTGCATCACTAGCTTTCACCTACATACGATGGTGATCATTTTGGAGAGTCAATTAATCAAGATGAGTGCTATGGCTATGACATCCCACCGAAAGAATGCAGAATTCCTCAGTCAGTCCAACTTATCAGGCTGAAATTCTCTAGCCAATATTCCATAGCGCAAGAACAAGATACATGACGACGTGCTTGGAATCTGGCGACATGAAAACGGTGATTTATTTTCTCCTCCATGATGAACCGCTGGTAGTGTGCATTTATGAGCCTTGTGGACTACAGTATTGTGAATTTACCATTTTTACCATACTTGTACATGTACAGAGCTGTTCTTGTTCTTGATATTCGTTGAAGAGACTGATGGACGACCACTATATACGTTGAATGTCAAGAGATGTACAAAGTCACTATATTATGAACAAATTTTGAGCTGGTATTCGGTGCCAGATGTATAGATTTATTTATATCAAGCTTAAGCTTATCAACTGTGATAATTTGTAATAATAGATTTAGATTAGAAAATCACCTTCGTCAGCACCCTAATATGTGCCAATGATTATCATTGTTACCAGCGAACTGCGTAAGAAAGCTGCTCTGAGGGACAACAGTAATAAATGTGTGTGATTATTGATCACTCATGGTGGGCTACAATATCCATACAAGTCTTCTTACTTAGTCAAGTTTCTATTAAGTATATATACTGACCGTTACCTCTACACTGTAACTTAACGTAAATGTCTGGTCCGTGGTGAACATCCCAGTCATAGACTCACTAGATAGCTAGGCACCTGGGAACCAGTTTTTTAATGCATTTAATCGATTCCTAGGAATCTACTGCTTTTAATAATTTCTTGGAAGGCTTCCAATCATGTTCCGAAGGTGTTGTACTTCTTCTGACGTAAATAAAAACTATAAATTCTTCAACCACAGCTTTCTCTTGCAGTTTTCCTGCTAATAATGATGTAGTTAAATCAATTAAGAGCTACCGTACAGGATCCACTCATCACAAAATAATTATTATGTAAATGAGCATGTGAAATTGCATCTTATTATATTATTATAATATGCGATTTGGGGCAAGCTGATAGCGAAGCAGCTTAGCGAGTTGGCTTGTCAGAGATTATGTTTAGTTGGACGTCATAGTCATAATTATTACATGAATGAAAGCCATTAGTATTATTCCTAATTCGTACTATTATCCTGTTTACGCCAAAATCTCTTGTTGCTTCTGACGAAAATATTCAAATAAGGCTTCTCCATGGCGTCATTGAGAGAGTTTAACCATTGTAAACATCTTATCTTCATATTCATGACATGATTGCCTGTTGACTTGATAAAGTCTTGTAAACAGTTATGATACTAAATTAATGGGTTACTAATGTCCACAGGAGAGACGTCCAGTTTCTCCAGTTTGCTTCCTACGATCCTCCGGAACTGGAACGGTTGCAGATAGAGCAATATTCCTATCTGTTTTGGACAAAGGCGTATCCGCAGCAGCTGCAAGCCTTCCCCTTACGTCTAACCCTTGCTGCTCGATGACACGGGCCTCATTCTTGTTCTCTAGCTCACCTTCAATCCTCTGTACGAAACCCAGCAGCATGTTCAAAGCTTTTCTATGAAAAGGGAAATGAAATGATTACATTTTAAAGGACAGCACCACCCAAAATGGAGGTCAGGTTAGCAGTTTGAAACATTGAGAATGTGCAAACTTACTTGTTTTCGTCGACCTTATTCTGAAGAACCTTTTGAGCCGCCCTGAGCTGAAGAACTTCTTGAGTCAAGCCATACTGAGCGTCATCCCGGGTGAGTTCCACACCAAAGCGATATGTTCTATGTTCCAGACGGGTTTCAGCCAACTTGAGTTTATTTGTTTTGTCCAACAAGGCATCCTCCATATCTTTGATCTCTTGCTCAACTTTGCACATTTCGCGAAGAATCTGTGAACGCGTCGGTAGACGAAGGTGTAGTAGTCATACAGAAGAACAAGAGGAAAATTCATTGCTAAAATATTACCTTGTCTTTCTGATGGCATAAATCTGCAATAGTTTTCCCATACTCATGCAGCCTTTTCCTCAAGCTAAAATCTGTAACTTCCCTTTGTGCCTTAAGTTCATTAAATGTCTGATCAATCGTGAGAAGCATTGACTCTCGTAGTTTAGTAGAGTTCGCTAGTTCACAGTCGGCTCGCAGCTTGTTATAGCGACTTTGTTCTTCCCAAGCTTGGGGAGTCATCATGCTGTTTGATGGAAGAAGACAAGAGTAAGCTAACGATTTCTTACAACATGAAGGTTTCAGTTGGTACAAATTTCGGGAATTCATATTATTTTACCCTTTAGGAATTCGAAGTGGATCAGGGCGGAAAGCTATCTCGGAAGATGTTTCAGTCAGTCCCAGAAGGTATCGGTCAATGTCTACAGAAATAACTTTCTCGTTCAAGTCCCGTAAAAGCAGTTGGCGAACCTCTTGAAGACGAGCCATTTGGTGCCAAGACTCTTGGCCTTTCTTTTCTAGTTGGTTCCGGGCATCTTTAATGATACAGCTTTCCTGCAATTAGGAGCAGGAAAGTCAAATACGTGATTTCACATCATAAATGTGGAAAAGGTCAAACATCTCTTCACCTTTAGAAGCTCTTGCTGAGCCTCATCCATAACATAGTCATTACCACGGCGTTGTTCCCTTATGCTCATAATCTCATTTACAATGTCCATGTCAATAACTTTGGCCTCTATGGCCTGCTCCACAGCTTCTTTAGCAGCATCCTGTTTTTTTAGTTCCAACTCAACTGCGGCCACAGTCTGTTCCAAAGCTACTCGCCAATTGTCAATTTCCGTAATTCTGTAAAGAATCATTTTGCAATTACTGAGCCATATCTAACGTTGAATTTAGTGCAGTCAAAACCGCCAGTCACCTCTCTCGTATCCGATTATTATTTCTGTAGTTATCCCATCGGGCTTGAATCCCTGTTTCGTTTCGAATTGACCTCCCTTCATGGCGAATCTAAGATAGAAATATTTGTTTTTAAAATCCAGTTTAAATGTCTTTGTCGAAAGAAGAACGCTTATGTTCAAGCCGTACACGGAGTGTGTCTTCACGCTGTTGCTCGGCAAGGTTAGCAAAATTCCATGTAAAATGGTCCCAGTCAGACTTTGACTTAAGTGTGGCTGGCTTCTCTTGACGGCAGGTTATTTTACCAAGCATTTTGACAAAGTTTCTTGCTGTTACGTATTAGTTTACACTTTAACTTTTTTTAAAAAACTTATGCTGATTTTGATCAACTTGTGGTTCTTCCACCGTACTCAAATGAAGAAAGAGAAAGCAAGGGTAAGTGTGCATACAATAGGTTGTGGGTTGTTCTCCTGTTGACTTTCATAAACCTAGTTACGAGGGGGACAGGCCAATGCAATAGCAAGAAGAGGAAAGTGAGCTTTCTCTTTCTTTCTTTCCTTTTACATACGACGTGACGAAATGGGGAAAGAAATTTAGGAATTGGAATGAATGCAAATGATATCGTTTTTATTGACCCATGTGTTTATTTGATGCTGCTATGGTACCAGTCCTGCAGTTCAGATCAGGCAAATATGCCACCAGTTCCGCGTAGATGTTTCAGACAGACGTATGAGATTCGTCCATGAGTTCACAATGAAAATGACAGCGTAATTCAGTACCAAATTTACAAGGACAGAAAGCTAAAGCACTTTTATGGAGCATAAATAAATCATACTTCTGATCACAGTCTTTGTGAAAAATTGGTCCCACCGAGGTGTTTTAATAAAGCTTAGTACCACAATAGATATAATATATGACACGTAGCAAAAATTCCACATTTAAAATACACATGCAAAAATTATTCATGCAACAGATTTTATTTATGCTCAACAATCGACATATCAATGTCACCACTTTGACGACTGTACTTGACCTGAATATCATTTGTATCAAGAACTTTTTTTGAATGCGTAAAGAATACGCCCTGTTTGGAATTCATGTCCCATTCCAGTTCATTCGTTTGACTTGTAGATCTGGGCCCACAACCAAGAGTGATGCCATCTTCCAATTCCCAATCCATCCACAGAGCGATACCGTTCGGACAGCCAGAAAACTTCTGATATTGTACAGATGTCTGAGAGACAACAAGTTCCTTCCGCAAGAGGTCAAACTCAACTAGCTGGAATTCTTCGGAAAGCTTGGTACCACTGTATTCCCAAAGCGGCTGAGCATCTATTCGGTGGTCTGCCAGATCTGATGCTCTCTAAAGATTAAATGTAAAATAAAAAATTCATGTTGCAAAGAATTCCATTTACTCAAGGGAAACCAATTTATTATTATGTGCACTTACCAAAACGAGGTCATCAAAATCCTGTAGATCATAACCAAACTCCAGTGAATCCTTTTCAGCTTTCAAGCTGGGTAATCTTCCTACAGGTGATTTGATGAGATGCAAATCTTTAAACGATACCGCAATACCCTTTAAGAAAGCTTTGGAGGGCAAAACTACGACATCGCTCACAAAAGCCCACCTCAGGTCTTCTTTAGCATACCAGAAATATAGATTATGCCAAGGTAGAATAGAGGAATGGAAAAAAGGATCTCCTAGAACTATGTTGACCTATAAGTAATAAAAACATGGTAAACATATTAGTGCTTCAAATTAAGAGTGCCTGACTTCCGACAATCATCCTTACTTTTAAATTGTACAAATCTTCAGATGTTACTGCGTCAGTCTTCTTGTTAATAACAGTTACGGTATCCTGCAAATTATTGTACCGCACGAGTTCCTGCGTGACACGTGCACTGTGAAAATGCTCTTCAATTACAAATGTATGTTTGGCACCCAACTTGGCTGCCATAAGGGGTAGGAGAGAAGATTCACTAAGGACCACGCAAACACTTTCACCGGGAATTATGTGTTTCCGCAGAACAGATGCATACTTTTCGTTTCTTTCCTTGTCGTTAAGCATTCCCATTCTAGGCCTGCTGATTGTTGTGTGCACACCACAGTCACAAATAGGCCGCTCTAAGCTGTCCTCTTCCTGGTTTAGAATGGAACTGCCACCACTACTTGGTTTTACGTTATACCATAACGAAAATTCATCATGGAATGCCTCGAACATTAGCCGCTGTCCTTTCTGTACAACAGGAGCATCCGGCAAATAATACAAACACTGCATCCAATGATCCTTCCATGTCGGTCGTATTCTTTCATTCTCCGGATCCCACCATTCAGGCTGCATTGTGACTATG
Organism: Bourletiella hortensis; assembly: GCA_034694225.1. Taxonomy (NCBI): domain Eukaryota; kingdom Metazoa; phylum Arthropoda; class Collembola; order Symphypleona; family Bourletiellidae; genus Bourletiella; species Bourletiella hortensis. Next base: position 8,406 of record JAQFYD010000445.1, on the reverse strand, counting down.
ATATCACCTTCCCTATCCATTTTCAAAATCCACCATGTAAAGACTGCATTTATTCTTCCCTCAGCACTGCTTTCAAAGTGGACGACAGATGACCTATACGAAGGAGTTCGTTTACCATGCTCAGTGTAATTAAATCTGCAAGAAAAATCGTCCGGAAACTCAGTAAAAACGTATCCGCAATATTCAGTAACTACAGCCGTCTAATCTAGAGCATGAAACTCACTCAAAAACTAGCTGAGGAGACGATATTTCTTTAAATAACTTCGGTTTCAATAAAGTCAGCTGCAGATCGTGGACCGAAGGTACCCCAGTGCATTTGGCTATCGCGGGTGGAAACTGAAGCTCCGAATTATTTGGCAGTTTTACTGGATGCAGCGTATTCCAATTATCGACAGTTGGACATTCAACAGCCATTGCGTAGATTTCAGCCGCGTGAGGTACCACATAACAGTCTTCCTAAAATATATAAGTAAAATAATCATCTGCATTCAATAATAATTACTTCCACACTGCAATCCTTCCTCAAACTATCAAGCAGCTCTCTTACTGACAGCAACTCCTCATGGGCATGATTGAACGTCCCGATAGCACCTTCGCCAATAAGTTCAGTATCAAAGACTTCAGTAACCAAAATATTTGCTCTCGTTTCCAAGTCCTTCCCAGGACCTACTTCCAGTTCAGTGGATCGCTTCGATATCAGTTTAATTTTCGAGTCACAACGATTCCTTCTGATTACATTCGCCGCACATTTAGCCATCGGATCAAATGCCTATAAATCGTCCATACCATATTTACTCAAACTCCGGAAAAAAATAGCTTAACCAGGTCATAAAATTTTCACCATAAAGACTTACTTCACACGCATACACTTTATCAGCTCCGTGTCGAACTGCCATCATTGACAGTAGCCCCGTTCCCGTTCCGATGTCCAGTACAATTGCTTCATCTCCCCTCTCATGTACTTTCTTTATTGCAAGTGCCAAAGCCTCCTCATATTTCTTATTCTAAAAAAAACGAATCACGTCCTACTACACTCTCATCTCGTATCATCCCCAACATTGTTATTATACTTACTCTATCATAATCATGAAGCATGTCCGCATATGCTGATCTTGCAATTTCTTGATAAAAATCATACTCCTCAGGTTGTTCCGTCCACTCAAATTTATTCACCGTCGGATTGAATCTCTGCACAAAATTTAATACCGGGTCTTTTTCCATTTCGGTAGCTGCTGGTCGTCGTTCGTTTCTGAAAGGTCGTGCTAATACAAACGGTCGTAAGAACGCAGTTTCGCCTAACCCTAGCGTCCTTATTAAGAAAGTATTGAAATCTACAGATTTACTAAAGGTTTTCAAAATTCTTAGGGTCATTCAGGGCAGTAATTAACAAATAATAGATTGGAATTTACAAGAATTCTGGTCAGTGCTACACACAGTGCTCTGGATACTTTACCGGCGTTTCATCACGAAATGCAGCACGTGAGCAGCTCAACAACGTGTTCTAACAATGACATTCACGGCTGTCCAAAACCACTAAGTTCATGCTTAAATTATTTTCATCTACGATTACAAACGATTCGCTAAAGCATCAATTAAATCATATTGCATCAATTTATGAAAATTCCAAAATGCTCAGAATTTTTTCCAGAAATGTCCAAGAAATTTCGGGTTGGGTTCCACACAGTATGCCTATGCCTTGCCTTTGCATTGCCTTGTTTCAGGACCTTGGAATTGACTTAGCGCGGGATATGAGGAGGTTGGGCATGAAGCGGAGAACACTTGCGTAGTCGCAGCATTTCGTCTTGAGTCAAATGTAAAGAGGTGGAGAAGAGGAAAATATGTCAGCCTCGATACTCGAGAGGCCGAAAAGTGTTTGGAAAGTCGGCTGAAAAGTTTTACTCACTGGTGCAAAAATAATAGGCGATTTAATTCGCAAACTCTCCTCCACATTTCTTCAGAAATATCAAAACTTGCTTCCGTAATCATCGGTACAGCAAAATGTCTAACTGTGGTGAGTAATTTTCTGATAATAAATTGTGACATTTGAAATTTGGACAAGGCTATGGCATAGCTCGCCGCTATGCCTTGTAATATCATACACGCAATCTGAATAAATCTCATGTACTTACTTAATTCCACTTTGGCATTTCCTTTAGATCCAGCCATGGCATGATAATGATGATCATTATATATTTTTTGGTTACTTTGTAAAAAAAATGGTAATGTCATTTAGATGGTTAAGATAAGAGGATTCTTGCTGTATGAGGTGGAATCATGGCAGAGCAGAGCAATGACTGGTGTATTTAGGGAGATACTTAATTTCTCGTATTGATTGAACTTGGTTATTTTTATTATGGGTCAACTTTTCATAACGGAGCAAGGGAAATGGGAATTGTAAGCAGAAGGATGTAAGTTAGAAGGAGTTTTGTGAGAGTTAGGGTTGGTTTGTTATGTCCAAGGGACTTGGAGAATTTTCTGTGGGAGAAAGATGGAAGTAATTGAAAGGGAAGTTAATTAGTGAAAATTTATTGTAACTGATGACAGTTTTACATATTGCAGTGGTTCCAAGGACATTTAGACTGCTTGAGGAGTTAGAACAAGGTCAGAAAGGAGTAGGGGATGGAACTATCAGCTGGGGTTTGGAAAGTGATGATGATATGACTCTAACATCCTGGACTGGAATGATTATTGGGCCTCCGAGGGTAAGCTTTGCCTTCGATCTTTTGTAATGAAACTGATGTGGATACTTCTGACGGTTATGTAATTATTAATCCGTTGTGTCTATTTTATTTTAGACACCATATGAAAATCGAATGTACAGTCTTAAAATGGAATGTGGGGAACGATATCCTGATGATGCACCAGTTGTTCGATTTTTATCCCGAATCAATATGAATTGCGTTAATAGTATTTCTGGTTTGGTAAGTACAGGAGATGATTTGGAAAACTCACGTTTTTCGCCAGTGTTGAAACATTCATGGTAAGCTGATTTAATATTGAATACTGTAGGTGGATTCACGTCAAGTTCCGATTTTGGCAAGATGGCAAAGAGAATACACGATAAAAACAATTTTGCAAGAATTGCGAAGACTTATGACATCTAAGGATAACATTAAATTGACCCAGCCGCCAGAAGGATCTACCTTCTAAAAGAAAGTAAAAGGTTTCCATGTATCGGAGAATCACATGCCTATAATATTGATTATATATATTATATATCTTTAAATGGTATGTTCTGAAAGCATTATTATTGAAGATGAAGTGGAAGTGGAGGTTACGAAGATGCTATACTTGATAATAGATTTAACGTGCGAAAACCATTTGCATCTGTTGAGGCACGACTTCAAGCAGGCTTTATATAATAGTATATACTATCGTAAGTTAGAATGAATAATTTTTGAACAAGGCAAAGTGTCCTGCGTCCTGTGCATGTAGTCTGAGCAATTTTCCCTTGGTTCACACACTTTTCGCTTAAGGTCGCTATACAACCTTACTCTGTAATATTTTTAAGACTATACTTACTATTAGATCTATATTCATAACTAGATACTTGCAAAAAGAATTATGTATTTGTTGGGCTGTGGTGTACTGATTGTCTCGCGCAATACTACTACCATGATAACTGAATTCGAATCTATTTTGTTGGCATTACTATTCTATGGTTTCATTGCGAAAGGACACTGCAGGATGTTCAACATGTTTATTCTAAAATCCATAGGTTCCTTTGTACTTGCGTGTAAAATAAACAAGCAAACCTCATCACCGGCTGACAGCATCTTCAGTTTTAACTACTCGATTGTCTCGCTTTCCTATTTTTGAGGAGTATTTTTGGCCGGGTCTCCACATTCCCGGATCTCAAATTCTTGTGATAATTTGAAATTTTTCCACATAATGATCAGGATATTATTAATTGATAGTCAAAAAACACTTAGCGACTGACTGCAGCCATGAATAGTCGCCCGCATCTGTATGATGTAGTGCGGACAGTAGCGATTTGTAGGTTAGCTTATTTTCACATTTCGACGTCATTTACCAAGAGAAAGTACAGTGTAGTGACGCGTCAGGTTACTGGTTGCAGTTGATTGAAATTGAAAGAAAGGATTCAAGTTGTTAAAAAATTCTTACATTATTTATGTAACTGCCTACTTCACAATAAGCATTGCAAAAGAGTTTTCACAGCCGAAGGTCCGTAAAAACAAGTTTCAGTAATAATTTTTCAGTTAAGTGAATGCAAGGAGATTTACCAAACGAAAGTTTTGAACAAGGAAGCCGTTGATCTGCTACCTAAACTATGTCATGTAAACTAGTTTTTGGAAGTCTTTACAGAACCTTAATTCCTTCATTATTTTCTTGGGGCGTTCATGTCACCGAAGAATGTCGGGACTGACGCGTGTCTCCTAGAAGTGCACTTTCTTATGTGAAAGTCACAGCTAGTAATTACTGTTTACTGCAGACTCATGGGTTCCAAAAGAAAAATTGTAGAAGAAAAATTACCAGTACTATTATGATGGTAATAATACGATGATAATAACAACCATGCCACTGACTGAAAACTTAAACAATTATTAAAACATGTTCTATTAATGTGAATTGCTTGCATCTGTCTATGTCGGAAAGCCCTGCGTCAATAGTTGGATCTTCACATTGGTATGGTCCTGTCATTGTTTTTACTGCAACCGATGGAATAATTGAAGTTTTCTTATCGGAATCAATGATAGGAAACGGTGGTCATTGTCATTGTCAGACAGTTTATCCTCCATTGTGGTTTCACAGGCGACATGAAAATTAAGAATCATACACAGTTGGAGCTCATGGGCAATTTAAGGTGGACGTTATGGGCTGTGCACATTAATTTCCAGATGAAGCGATAACATAGGCAGCACTCAGCAGTACGTGGCCTCAGATCGGTGTGACATTTTTAATCAACTGCCCAATTTCATACTGGTAGTTTCAATTCAATGTCTTGGATCAGTTGAGAACCATGCAGAAGTTTGGTGACACGGCAAGTCTTCCAATTACGAGGTTTTGCTATTGCTCTGATAGATCATTGAATGAATTGCGTATCGTTCTCGTTAGTCCAACGTCCAACAAAGGATTACTCATTCATACTTTGATAGACTGATGGAAAATAAGCACCAATGACAAAAAAATAAAACAAGCGCGAATGAACTGGGGAAAATGTTGACGTGCATTTTATTTGCAGACCGAATCAATCTTCAAGAGTGCAACTCTTTTGTTGAGAAATACCAACAAACCACTTCTCGAGCAGTTTCACATACTATAACAACTGTTGTTGACAACCCAAGACAAGCATGGTAGATTAAATACACCAGTCGAAGATAAAGAACAATATACGGCTTTATTTACACCTAGTAGCAGCTACTTATGTTACGATTATTTTCTGGAAATCTGATCAATTGCTTTGAAACCGCCACAGAACAACATTACCGGCGCGTTAACATCCTCCTCAGGTATTGTAGTTTTGCATAGTTTCTACGACTTTAAATTAATTCTTTATTTCGCCGACTGGGTTTACTTCTTGGATGCAGGAGGTTTAAAGGCTATTTTTCTACTCTTTAATGTCGACCACTTGTGTCGCTTGATGTAATAAGTAATCGACGTCAGAATCGAGAAGATGAAAAGGGCCTGTATTAAAATCACATCAAGAATAAGTAAAGGACTATGAAGTACGACAGTTATAGTTTACAAACAGTTTCCACAAACCTTCAATGCCATTTCCTTCCTCTGATCGTGTTCGGGTTCCGCAGCCCACTTAAGAAACGTGCACACATCCTTAGTAAGCTGGCTGGCATAAGCAGGAGTTCCATCCGAATATTCTATAACCTATACGAGCAAACAAAATTATTACAACACGCGTCCAACTGCATACTGTGCAAAACCGGACGCTTCCAAATCACTTACTTCATTATAGATAGCTTGCGCCATCGAAATAGCACCCCCGGGGTAGTATGGGTTAAAGTATTGCCCATCTCGTAGATTTATGCCGGCAGGTGCGTCACAATAGCCCGTCAGTAGATGAAAAACGTAGTCCTCTCCTCCATGTCGTGCAGATGTAATGTAGGTGAGGTCAGGTGGGTAAGCACCATTGTTGGCCGCCCTGGCGGCCTCCTCGTTCGGGTATGGGCTGGGAAACCTGTCGGAAAGTTTCCCTGGTCGTTGAAACATTTCGCCTTGATCGTTTGGCCCATCCGTGACCTTATAGATACGAAGGCAAAAATAATGATCAACATCATCAGAAATTTATAATGCTCAAGCACCCTAAAAAGAAATCCCAGTTCCTCACCATGACTTCCTCAGCTTCACGTTTGGCTTCCGCTTCTGTGTGTGAAACCCCAACTAAATTACGGTAGCACATGTACTGCATTGAATGGCACGCAGAGCAGACCTGCTTGTACACTTCATAACCTCTTCGGATTGATGCATGGTCCAAGGCCTGAAAGTAACCATTATGTGACCAAGGAAGAGTAGACGGATGAAGTTCGAGGTCTCCAGCTGATACGGATCTTTCCAGTCCAATTAAAAGTATCACTCCTCCACCTCCGACAAGACCCACAGAGCCCCATAACTATTACGACAACAATAATTATTTAAATCCACCTTATCCATCATCCCAATTTTCCCGCAACAATGATTAAAAGTTCTCAAAATTCAAAATATTTTCAGAATAGCTACCGGCTTCTCGCATAATTACACACTAATTTAGTACTCGATAACTGGAACTTACGATTTTCTTCGAGGGGCTCACTTCCTTCAGGTTGACTGTGGAAAACTTGTTCTGAAAAACAAAAACCAAAATATATATACCACTTACTCGAAAAGAACATCATCTAAACCCATGGCCCTCATCACCATCACATGTTCATTCAACACCCTGTTACGTAAACAGGAGGCCCTTCAGTTAACAATCTTTCTTAAATTATTATCACCTCTACCTCAGTCCCTTTCGGCTCATTTACATACAAACTTATACCTGCTTGAAATTTCTAAAAACTTTGCTATTTATTCCTACTTCCAAAAAATACTATTTCCATCGACGATATGAAAATACCCATTAGGTGTGTATCTTCCGGACATTCTAACATGAGAGCCATTACTCTAATCTACATGAATGTTAAACTAATGCAGTGTTCCCACTGACCCAACTTACCTGGACATGGCTGTAACCTTTTTGGGAAATTTGGGAAACTCTTCGGGAAATTCGGCCTAAAACTCCAGCCATCCTGTTTTTAAAATTCAACTATATCACTAAAAAGGTTACTGCAAGTTCACATCCAAATGTAATAACTGGGGAGCCAGCCGAACCGTACAGTAGGTTGTTCTTCAGGGAAGAGAGGAGGATTCAGCGGGCTGTGTGAAAATGTGCAACGGAACTCACTTTTAGCTTGCTATTTGGCAATATTGTGAGCAATTCGGTGAATTTTCGGCTTGCAATTTCTCCTTTTAGCAACACCCCATGCAGTTTCTGAGTTTCTAGGAGTGAACCGGATTTTAGCGCATCTCCACGGCCAACTGTTTCATCAAGAATTTCTCGCCCAAATCATGTCCTGCTCCATCCCTAACCCCCAACACAGCAGATGGAGCCATGCCATAAAACTTGCGGGAATTTTGAAAAATTTCAAATTTTCCGTACAAGTCAGTCGTCAGTCATCATCAGTCAGTCCGTCTCCGTCTGAATGAAGATTTTTAATTAATCTTCTATCATTAACATCAACATTCATTCATCCCATACAAACCATTCCCCTTGATTAGTATTATTTATTCCGTTATTAAATGATATTTACTATGGACTGAAATGATAATTAGATCTGCGTCCCAGACCCATCATCATCTAAATTTGTCATTACTTTGGTTCTTGCGAACCTCATTATTAAACTACTTGTCTTCCTCTGTTATTGTTGTTGCTATTATCGTGTCTTTATTGTGCTCGTTCCAGCAAAGTTCCTTCCAAATTTCTGTCTCTTATAGCCATATTGAATCACTGCCAAAAGTTTGTGTGACAGAAGGGACTGAAATTGAACTGTCTTAGAAGAGGTCAGTGTGTCTAAGAAGGGCATTATGATGACCGGTGGTGGAATGAGTGGAATGTCATCGGATCAGTAATGTTCTCGGGGGCAATCAGCGGAAGGAAATGACCTCAAAAAAATTTGTATGCAGGGCAAGAGCGTACGAAATAATGTCATGTGGATCTGTCATGCTGACAAAGGTCATGGAAGACTACTACTACTGTCACTTTTAATGAACTGGTGATTGTTGTACGAAGAAAAGACTGAAAACTTGCACTCAGAAGGTAAATATTTTTTGGGACAATTATGCGCGAATTAATTTAGTGTGGAGTCGAAAAGGGAATAAGAGCATTTCTAATAGGGTCGTGAATTGCTGTTAGGT
>JAQFYD010000444.1:0-19030 GCA_034694225.1 Bourletiella hortensis | reverse complement strand
TCACGTATAAACTAATCATTACCAAACGTCACCAACCACATATACGCCGACACCTATTCCACCTTTTAGCTTCCATCTCTAATATACCTCTCAAGCTCCTCACTCCCTCTCACCTCATTATAAATAGTAAACGGGAATGCTATTCAGAAAAATTACCTAAGGAAATGATCAGACAGGCAGACAAACTCGTAACATGTCATTCTTATTCTCTCTCTCACCACGAGAAAAAAAATTCAGACCGTGTATTACAAGCTGCATAAACGCAGAAGAGAGGTACAAATAGGAATCACCCTACTATAATAGAGAGCAAGGGGATGACTTCAAATTCAGACAGACACTGAACTCATTTAACGAATAGGAAGATTTGCCAACAATGGACGGAGAATCCTAGCAACGTACCCCGTTTCCTATGCAACAACAACAACAACAACAATACCATCTCGCAATCATTACTTTTTCACGGATCATTTTAGCCTCTGATCCTCTGATAATTGATTATGTAATGGGAATGGCAACAAATAGGAGTTTGATGTGACAAGCGGATGAGGAGATGATGCTACAAAGGTGAAGCTGTAATAAATTAGCTTCTTACATTATACTTGTTCCCCCTCTCCTCTTCCTCAAATGCAATCATAATATTTCCCATAATTATTTCTTCGTGCTAACGGCCTAGACTCAAATCCTCTCAACCTCTCTTCTTCCCTCTTTCACACAGTGTGTGCACGACTGCGTGTCACAATAATAAGAAGGAAAAAATCTCCTCCTCCTGCTCTCAACTCTTTCTATACTTGCGCACGGCAGGAATAATAAAAACTCTTTCAAAACCAGTAAAGTACAATAATAATAATAAATGCATAATAAAAAGCTTAACTACTAATAATCCTTCCTGCCTCCACCAAGACGATGATAATGACGATCAGAGTGAGTGCATATAAGTACAACACGAATTTCTTCCCTTCCTTCACATTACTTACACACACAGTGCTGACCTGTCATCTAAGTAAAATTAATGTAACAAGCCAACATAAGGCTGTTGTCATTCCTCTGAAAGGGAACGTGTAATAGTAAATAATTCAGCATAGAAAATCAGCTGCCTCTTCCTTTATTATTACATTCCCAAAAGACATGCTAAATAGCCTAAAACGCCATGTAATACACAAGAATCACTCCTCTTTACAAAAATCCCCTCAAGTCGGTAACAGAGCTACTAAATTATAATCACGTTGAACAGCCAGCCGTAACTTTAAGCTACTGTGATTCTTCAGATTATTATTGGACATTGGATGGATGAAACATGATGAGGAGGGGGGTCAGCATGGAGAAAAATTTAATCTTTATTATGTCACAACATGAAGAGACCTTCTGGTCTGGTAACATAACAAGCTGCTCACCTCTGTCAGGAACCTGCAGCAAGTAAAAATTTACGATAGAGAAAAAAAGAGACGGCGAAGACCACATAACACCTTATAGTTGTTGGTCAATAATAATAATAATGCGACCTGCATATTAAGTTCCTCAATTATGCAACCTTCTTTTCTCATACTATTCCTCTGCCTGCACTATGCATATTAGTTGATAATCTAACACAAATCTTTCTCCTTCATCCAATCCTTCCTTGCTGCTGCCCTAGTCCTAAAGCAGTCCTCCATTTAGAGACACATGCATCAATGTTGTTACTGTACATAAAGCCCAAACTTCAAGACCTTTGGAGTAATAAATTGCAACGAATTGAAATAACAGCACTAATTTTCCTCCTCCACATTATACCTATAAAGCAAAACAAATAAATATGCTCATATATGTGTAAACACATGCCAAATATTTTTTCTAGCATGGAACAACAATAGCACGACCCAAGCAACCGTTCCACACGTTCACGCGATCTCAGATGCTGTACAGTTTCGCACATGACTTAATTCTTCTCTTAACGCCAGTTTAAATGGATGAAGGCAAAGGTGAAACAATAGGTTATTAAAATGTTAGGTAACACTAACAATAGTCATCCAAGATGTACTTAACTCTCACTTCTAAAAGCTAGTATTAACACGCTCTTTTCTCTGACTCACAACAACAACACCATAATTTTAAAGCTACCTAATACGATTAATAATCATCGCTGTACTGTACCAACCACTTAATTGTTAAGGTGGGTCCAAGACTGAGTTAAGAATCTCAAGAGCGGAAAGGACGCTAAAACTACACCTTCGTCCATTAACTCTACAATCGCACCGATAAACCGTTACGACCAAAATCACAGCCAGAATCTCAAGTCATACATGTTTACAAAAACTTCCTGCCCAAAACAAACACAGACATGCACGTGCCTTCCAAAAGCGTTTAATTCAGCAAACTTGTATTCATCACAAAGAACTCGCAATGCAGTCACCACAACTTTACTTGCTCCCAGGATTCGATTTCAGGTTACATATTGGCAAGTAGAAAACGGTGGTGAGTTCGTTCGAAATCTCAGCCTATGAAGTCACAATTTTGGACAATGTGGCCATCCGACCACCCCATGATCTATATTCGCCAAAGTTTTTAAAAATTCAAGCTTAATACTAGCCTCAGCGATGACTGGAATGATTGAAGTATAACATCTCAGAAAATAAGGCGAATCAATCCAACTGTTCATTCATGTACATTTCCATATCCACCCATTGTATATTATGCACATGAGAAGCTGTGTGCCTATGTAGCACATCCTGTTCTCAATTTGTGGCACAGAAGATGGGGAATTGTAATAATAATAATAAAGAGAGGAAAAACTTGCACTCTACCATTCGCCAACGCTCATAACCACATTATCGACCCTTGCCTATATTTCTTCTACATGAACGCTCACACATTACACTTTGTTTTGCTCACTCTTATTGCACACAGGATTACATATTTACGAGTCTTCATTACACTACCAAACCACTCTAAGATTCCTACAGAAAGGAACACTACTATACTACAAGGAAGGAGCAAGTACCATCATCATCATCATCACTATCAATCAGTCTCATCATATGCACAACTGAGGCCACAACTGAGAAGCTATCATCATAGTTAACAATCCACATGACATGAGCTATTACCTAGGCCATGCTTGGGCTTGGCCTGCCTCTTTTTTGCAAAATAATCACTGAACACAATCTCACGTAAAACCGGATAGAGTGACATAAAATAGGAATCAAACAATACTATTGAACCAGCTTACATTATACAACTTGTAATAATAACTATTTAAAGAACCTATTATACTCTTGTACTCAAACCTGCTCCTGTTGCACACAAGATTTCCTCCCCGTTGATCTAACTTCTCAAGTGAACAGGAGCCATGCAAAAATTATTAGTATTTCCATGCAAATAAACAGTCTGATTTAAGTTTCACAAAGAGCTTTAAAGCTTCTCATCATAATCAACGCAAGCTATTAAAGACTACACCGAATGAACAACAATAGTAATCACTCCTTGTAAAACAAGCCCTAACCACGCACGCATACATAAACTTCATTAGGAGAAGGATCCACTTTGTATTCATTCAACAACAGCAACTTACACATGAACATACTAAATCAATGCTCATCATCATCAATGTGAAAAAACTTGATACTGCAGCAATAATTCAGAAGGGAAGGCATAATGTTACATATACGCTACTTTACTCTGCTTATAGTAAGAGTTATTTCTGCCATGTCTATGCAAAGCATCCCATCAGTACGGCATAAGGAAACTCAATATGATCCTTCCAATCTTGCTCTATGTTCTTCCAAAGCACGTATTTCTACCAGTATGTAATGATAATGTTATGCTCTCACATTCAAGCAAAGATTCCCTCAGGTTAGCCGCTTCATCACCATGAAATTCACATAACACATCAATCAGTGCCGTTCATCCAAAAAACAAGTAGTAATGATGACCTATCTTTAAAAATTTCAGAGCAGTAACCAACCATTCGTTCAAAAAAAAAGCTTGATTAATCAACAGCAGGGCAACATTTTCAGCTCGACTTCTTTAAAAAGTCTCTCCACATTCCAAAAGTTGATCTCCAGCTGGAATGCTATACCTGTCACGTGTACAATCCCCAAGTCACGAAGATTCCTGTCCGTCCGACTACTATTATTAACTCCCTTGAAGCGTAATACACCCAGCTTACGAAACATTATTACTTCCAGACATTACTTTAATCTTGCACGGGCGTTACTGCTGAAACTGTGAACGCGACAAAGCCAAGTAACTCTTCTAGATCGCTAACCATATAACTAGAGTTTGATGACCATTACTGTAACTTGAGCCCACAGTATAGATGCATGCATATCCTGTAAGAGCTCTTTCTTCCTTCCACACGAAGTAAAATTAGAAGCTTGATCTACTCATTGAAAACTTAAGGAATTCAGGCGTATCATGACTTGAGGCTTTCTCTCTACCTAATACCTCTTCTTCCATTTTTGAAAATCTAGCGAACAAAAGATTGGCGTGTTTTAAAGGAATATATAAAACAACAACAACATACCTTCTTTTCTACGGTTCCTGGAGTACAGACTCCGACGAAGGGAAAGAGAGCTTACGCTTTCAGACCCTGAACAACCCCTCAAAAAATCCAATCGATTCCCTTTCCCCCTCGCTTAATAATTAATACTGGGACAGCTTCTCTTACACCATGGGGGAACGCTACATGTGGATGAGAACACGCCGAAAACTGAATGACTAACACAGGGTTTCACAACCCTACACGACAAAACATTCTACAGCAAAATAAACTGAATGAAATTTTCCTCTATTCAATTTAAGGTTTTTGCCCACACGATTTTCGTAGGAAGGCAATAATTTGGACGGCTGTATGATCTTATTTCTTCTTCTTGACTGTGACGACAAGGGAACTTTATAAAAACTTAACTGCACTTATAACAACAAGGCATATGGATTTGGAAACTTTGTTTCTCCTTCTCAATCCTGTCTGTCAGCCTGCCTATTCGTCAGTCCTCCTCTGTCTGTCTAAAGCATTTGCCTATGTGCACTCAGTCAGAGGAACCCACGGAGATTCAGCCAGCTCACTTGAAGCACAGAAAAGCAGCACAGACACTCACACATCCGACTCTGCAAGGAGGCGACAGCAAACTGAAGCCCTCACAGTTCTGTGTCCTGAGAACACAACACCGAGAGTCCTCGCTCAAGTCTTGCTTTCCTTCCCACCATCACCACCACAAAGCTAAAACACTATTACTCTGCTCACATCTAATAATCGATGACAAGCAAAGTAGTAAGCAGTAGTAGTAATGGTAATGGTGCAGAACTCCTTCTCCTCAGACAGACAGAAGGTGAAACATACTACAGGAGTTTTTCTTGTTATTGCAAGCAAACTTCTCAAGCTTTGCAGCAACTACAATTTCTGAGGGATTTCCTATAACAGTATTAGATTAACTTCTACATCTCATGCAGTCTACAGTCACTCACAATCCGCAGGGACCTTCTTAATAAGATTCTTTGCTAGCAAGCACGAGGACGCCGATGCATGATGTGTGAGATTCCATCATAATAATTATGAGAATAATGGTGATAATGAACACCCTATGATAAAACATAATAAAGGACTTGATTGTCATCATTACTATTATAATATCATCAACAAGTAGCGGAACGGACTACTACTACCCAACGGCACCTTTGACCACCAGACAGTAGTACCAGATGTTTCTCTGTTACCTCCTTATATACTCTTCGTGTGCCTTTGAAGTAGCTGATGTTACGTATGGGACAGAATTATGAGTCACACGACACCGATGAGGATGATGATATGATAATGGCATAAGCAACGGTAAACTTTACTATCGATTCCCATAGCAACCACAGTGCTTGACACTTCTTCTTTTAATTAGTACATGCTTTTCATTAAGCTACGTATATATACCATTTACGTGAGCCGTGAAAGGTCATTATGCTCATGACTCCATGGGAGTTCAGAAACGATACAAATAATGATACCTCTTCAGTGGCCTTAACAATGCTGTCTTCCCTCCATCTTCGTCTCATTCTTAATAACTGCACTGCTTAGCTATGGAATTTAAAATGACATCTTCACTATTAAAAAATGTAAACAAAACAGTAAACTATTCCCACTTATACGGTCAAACAAGTAGCAGTGGCAGTAAGAGTAGCAGTCATCATCGTCGTGCACACAAAAGGCACAGTAATTATGCCATTCGGGCAGACTCATAAAATCCTATATTACTGCTTGCACATGGCATCAATGGCTTTGCTTGGCTAAAATTATGCACTCAACAGTGCTTCATATGAACACTCTGCAACAAAGCTCTCCATAGCTACACAAGCTGTGCTTCTGATTACCCCGTCTACAATATATGTTGATGAGAAACCCTAATGCCTTTCTTGCATATAAGTTATTTTAAAAGTCACTCACTCGCTCAGAATGAATGCAATCAATTACGCTGTTTCCCTTTAAAGCGTGACTCCATCTGCTACTACAACGGAGCATGCGAACCTACCTACATCACCACCATAAATTTTTAATGCCTCAGCCATAATAATCATCGACCCTTTCTGCATGCATGATTAGAGAATCGATAAGGAAAATGCCAGTGACGGTGTCGTCCAGTGTCAAATCCACTGCACCCGCTTCTTCCTCAAGCAAGGTCACACGATTGTAAGACAAGAAGTGATGCCGGGAAGGGCGGCTTTGCTCATATTACTATTAACACTTCACGAGTATTCAGTTACAAAGCATGTAGCTACTCCACTTGCTGCAGCATTAACAATAACAAAAACATCAGCTGTGATCACTCACGTGTGCATAGATAAACATCAAGGTAAAGGAACACACATGTGTGCCGCTTAAAGGCGTAGCTAAGCTACTCATATACAGCCACGGCACACTGATTATAATTAGCTTATCTTCTTCGTCCCGCTAAAATCCTCCACCCTCTTACCTATTTACTTAATTAACAACTAGGTGAAGTTTCATGTCCCAAAGATATTCAAAAATACCTGTTCTTCACCAATTTATTCCCATCGGATCATTCACAGATTTACCAATAACTCCTTCACGTCTTCTCTATTAAATTTTATTTAACATGGTCCAATAATAACTTCAATTCAAGCTTCCCCTCATAGATTACATACTTCTTCAAATGCCTACTCCTTCTGCTCCTGTTCTTACATACAAAAGGAAATGTACTGTGATCATAAAAGGAGCTGCAAAGCCGGAAGGAAAAAGGCTGTACACATGGACTGAGAAAAATTGATGGGTGTGTAGTGGATGATATCCTCCCCTGGAAATAACAATAATTATTCTTGTCCCTTAATTTCACCACCTTCCCGCTCATTACTGTAACATCATAAATAGCAGAAGATGAAAGAGTCATATGCACGCGTACACTTCTTGCAGTACTGATGGCACAGGATGACACACACTACTGTGGATAACCATGTAAATGAATGTAGTATTCATGCCAATGGTACCTGCAGACAAACACGCACAGTACGAAAGACTTACACGCCATAACTTTGTGTGGACAAATGAAATAAAATGACCTTGCTAAACTTCAATAATGATTGTAAAAAATGACATCTTAACAACAAAGATTGTACAGCAAGTCACTGCCGCCGTTTAAGGAAAAAGGCACTTACTTGTCTAATTTCATCCATAATGGTAAAGCAGCTGCGTATACACACAATCAAGAAACAGACAAACTATCAGTTCATTTCGTTGTTATCACGCACAAAAAATGGCTAACTAATCATGACCTTCATTGTTGGTAGGTAGATATATGTGACTATAGTAGAAACACACACGTAGCTATTCAATTCTCGCATAGTTCACATCACATCTTTAAGGAAAAAAACATCCCAAATTCTTTAAGAAGAGCAAGTGACGGAATTAGCTGTGCGTTGCAACTGAATTCTTTGCAACTGTCAATGACAACAACAAATAATACCAAATAAAATGGCAAGGACAACAGAATGATGACAACTGCATTATTATCCGAGACGAAGCGAGAAACTCCAAGACCTCTCTCTCAGTGTTTCCAACAGCATACAAAATAAGGTAAATCCAAACATAAAATACTATGACGCCGCAACCTTTCTTGTGCACCACAAAAATAATCGATTTTCTCGGAGAATCCTTTTAATAAAAAGCATCATGAGATTTAATCTGTCATCTGTCACCGAACTCAATCCAATTCATGGTCGCTGCAAACCAACCGGATTAAATTTAAAATAATAACAGCAACAAACCCCTTGAAATCCCGCACTAATATGCTTTCTTTCAAATAGCTGAACGGTACTTGACAACATCACTAGAAAACTATTATTATTCAAGACGAAAATAATATCTAACCTGTCCGACGGATCCGAAAATGCATCATACAGAGCTTCATCATTGGAAGAGTTTGCTGATTCGTCCGACAAAATTCTTTCAGGCATTTCGTCCTCGGCTTCTTCTTCCTCCTCTTCTTCAACTTCGTCACGTTGTTCGCGGCTCCGATTTCGGGCAGTAGAGGATGATACTTCAGGTATCTCTTTTCCTTCAGCAGAAGAACTATCACTGCTCTTGTCCTTTTCTTCTTCCTGAGATGAATGAAGGTGATGGACGTTCTTAGAAACTATTGTTGCACCCAAACTTTGGCTACACTCTAATTCATCCTCAATCTGGCCTTGTTCGCTCTTGACCGTGTGGTGGCTATTAGTGCAATGGTCATCCATTTCAACACTACTGCGAGAGCCACCACTGCTAAGATCCCTCACATGGTCTTGTTCTGATGCCGCATCTTCACGATGATGTTGTGAACTTGCCACAGAGGTAGGCAAACTAGGCATGGCTCCGATTTCATCTGACAAAAATTTAATTGAGAGCATAGAATATACACATAAACACTAATTCATTATCCTTGCTGCCATGGATCGCTTCAATTATCATCATCTTTATTATTTAAGCACCATAACGAGGCGCACATGTCATCATGATCAGCATCATCATCGTAATATAATCATGAGAACTTCTTAACGACCAAGCAGAGTGATTCGCTCACGTAGGAAGCTCAGGGATGATCTTTATCATCAACATGCTCCTAAAACACTGCATATGCTTACTGCCGTTCACTAAACGTAACAGGGACCTTTACAGCTTTAGAGCTCCTAAATAAACAGCAAATACTTAGGATGGGGCATTGAGGCAGCAGCACCACAACCACAATATACAGGGTGTTTCGCCAACTTAAGTCCTGAATAATTAAAATGCGGGCGACCACAGCGTAAGTGGCTGTCGGACACGTCCAGATAACACAATCACCAAATTATTAAATGACTTTCAATACTTTCCCTGATGATGCCTTTTGGCTATGCCCCGACGCTAAGCTATATCAGAGATATAACCGTGCATAGTCTCCATGTTAAAAGTAAACTAACTTTTCAATTTAATGTTAAATGTTTTTGGAACGCCAAATATTTTAGACAAATTTTTGGGTTTCCGGAAGCAGTACGTGACCAGATTTTCCAAAGGTTCCGGTTTTGGAAAAGTTGAGCCCGATAGCATCATGCATCCGGAAGTTTGAGGACTGAAGTTGTGTTCCTAATTGCGAGGTACCCAGTGTATCTCTCTGTAGTCATAATAATAATTGTACCATCTCACCTCATCGAACCGAGAAAAAGATACATGCAAAGGTGCACACAAGAGCACAGAGGCACGTACGCAGACCCACCTACATGTTTTCCACTATCTTCTCCTTCAATATTATAAAGCCTCGCTACTTCCTTGTAGTCTTAATTTGTATCATAAAAATTTCCTTGTAATTTCTCCCTTCATGGAGCAATTAAGATTTACTCTTCAAACCATATAGCATTCATGGTTATCGAACATCCATTTAATGACCTGCTTTATTATCCCCCTTCCTGCCTTACTAGCTATTCTCAATGCGCGATTAAAACTATAACTGCTTCTTACACAGCCCACAACCACTACTGAGGAACATAGGAATTATAACTCTTAAAAATGAACTCAGTCTCATGTAAGCCACACATGGCTCTCACTACTATTACTGCCTAATACAGAAAATTAATTTATTACTCCGCATGTGCTTTATCAGAAAATTGGTGGACAAATCTATAACGAAACCAGAAGTTCGGATATTATGCCTATGCGTTGTGAGAACATGCCAAGCACAGGTCAGTTTAACCTCAGTCTCTCACGAAGACCACCATGGAGGACCACTT
Organism: Bourletiella hortensis; assembly: GCA_034694225.1. Taxonomy (NCBI): domain Eukaryota; kingdom Metazoa; phylum Arthropoda; class Collembola; order Symphypleona; family Bourletiellidae; genus Bourletiella; species Bourletiella hortensis. The sequence continues at coordinate 8,818 of JAQFYD010000444.1, read as the reverse complement.
GTGGGTCTAGCGTCCACAACTTTAGCTGTAGTCATTCAAAAAAAGGCTCTCTCACGAAAGCACCATTAACCACTACATCTACGTGCCACCCTGTGTCTGTATCACTATCAAGCAGATGATTCTTTCTTAAATAACTCAGATGAGCTCTTCTTCACGCTAATCCCTCACTCAAGAGTGTGCATTCATTCACATATCAACCCCTTACACTAACTTGAACCACTAAATAAAATTCAATCTGCCCTTCAAGAACCACCAGCTAGCCTATCATGAGGGGCATGCGAAGTTAGTATCATACTTCAAATTTAATCTTTTCAAATAAATCCACTCTCCACTATGCCAAGATTAACAACAAAGAGACAGCGCAAGGTTGTAAACAATATGATTAAAAAAGCCAAGCATGAGCAGATCATACGTCATGAGCATCCCAAAACAAACCATGATTGAGATTGAGAGTGGAACAATGACTAACAGGGACGTGTCATGTACGAACACCAGCAAGCTTGTAGCAAAAACCACTCGCTGCTGAAAATCTCAGGGTATTTTTGTAAAACAGCTCGAAAAATTCTCCATAGCAGCCAGCTGCCAATAATGCACAAACACTTACTGCGTAGCGTACCACGAAATTCGTAGATTACATGGATGACTTGATCCATCAGTTCATAAACCTTCAATTTCATTTCAATTCCTCGTCCCTTCCTTTATAAACATGGGTAAACTTAATAGGATTTTTACAGGAACCGGATGATTCCTGCAACTACTGTTGATGGCAATGAAAGGTTGAAACTTTATCATTATTACCATCATCATCCAGCTTGAATCTAAAAAATTTGCACAGTCATGCTGCTAACTAAGACTAAGTAAAAAAAAATGCGGAAAAACATTTTGTTATCTTCTACCTAAGTACGTCTTCACCACAACATAGCAAGTGTTCAAATCAGTTATGGGACCTACAGCTAAATTATAATGTTTCGCCAAATCGTTCATGCTAAGGTCAAAGTCCCTACTGCAACTATTATTCTCCCATCCATGCATCATTTGCTACGCAAAAATCCCGCTACATCGTGCTCCTGTCAATCACAAAAGGATCATCATCCTCTACTGCAACGCTGCTTAATTTGGCAAAGCTGCGACAATAAATGAAAGGAGTTTACAGGGTACAACATTATGAAAACTTCATAGGCTTTTCCTTGTTTCACAAAATCTGTCGCAAAAATAAGGATGAATGATTTTTCGTCGCAATCACTCTAATATAAACGCAAAAGCTACTACAGAATGAAAACAAATGCCTTGCCATGCTAACGCTTATCAGGTAACTACATTTCTACTACTGCGCTTCCTGGACAACATAAACACCTATGTCAAGACATGGCTATAGACACAATAGAAAGCCGGACATCAAGCCACACTTTATCACAGTTCACTCTCTGCTACCCAATGGTCTCCTGCACGGAGTATTAACAGCTTCTGTACATAGCATTCAAAAAGATTTTTTTGTTGACATTAAACGAAAAAATTGAAGCTCACTCTCATGCAGTGGTATTATATAATCATACTAACGATGATGACGACAGGAAGGTTAGACAAGGGAATAATTTAAGGCAAGAAAGACAATGTTTACATTTATCCACAAAGCGATGGCGAAAACCAGCAGATGGGATGGCAACAGGTTGAGTAAGGAATCTCTTGGAGGTCACGGTCTTTTTCTTCACTGCCTTGTACTCGGACTGAATAGTAGAAGCCAAACTATCAAACATACGAATTCTATCTTTCAAGCTCTTCGGCTCTCCTAATAATTCATCATCGTGCTCTTTCATGAATGGTGTTGCACAGGTTCGTGCTGATGATTGTCCTGGAGTCTTGACCATCGATGGGGCTACCACAGCAGGGCTTACCCGGGACAGTGTGTCCTTATGCACATTATGACGCTGCTGAGACATCCTGGGCAGAGTGCAAGGTAGACTTCTGATTTCCTCCGACGCAGTCCTCGCCCGTTCATTGTGTATGCGGGCCAGCCGAGCAACAAAGGATCCTTCGTCTGCTGCATGACGAGATTTACTTAAGCCAGCTGCACAGAAGCGTATTACCAAATCATCACATACATGCTCTTTTTGGAAAAAAATAATTCTAAAGCCATACATTTCCAAAGAAGAAATAAAATTGCACAAATGACTACTGCGACTACTACGCTGCTAAAAGTTTAAATAATAAAATACATATAAAAGCTTCAAAACGCATATACAGTAAGACTCTGTGGAGCATATCAAGGATTAATCAAACAATAAAATTAGATTAAATAGTACCAAAGAAGCCGCACAGGATAACGAATTAGCAAAGATTATTATGTTTCGTCGCCGCTATTACTGGGATAAATGCTTTGGTACTGCACCCAAGTGCTGGTCCATGCAGAAAAACCTATCCCTATAATCTAAACCAAGCTCACGCATAGCATTTCCCTTCTGAACCATTGGTGCACACATAAGCTGCAAATGGTTACAACAGTTGCTCACAGTTTGCGAAAGTTGGTTGTTCAAAGAGCAAGAATAAAGACACTACACCCAGAGGGACAGAAGACGATGGCTGTTGATATTATGGTATTATGTTAAAATTAAACTATGACTTCATGGGCAATCCCCCCTACACCACTAATGATACGGACGGAGTGCATATTACATATGCCTGGGCATTAAAATTGCTATACTGCCTCATTTGATTCCTACTTATAGCTTTTTGTATCATGAAAAGAAATTAATTTTGTTGGAAAAAACCTACCTCCAGACGGTGGTTTGGAAGTGACTACTGGTGAGATGGACTTCTCACCAGTACTATCATCCTCAACAGCTGCATTACTGCCATGGTAACTATTCTCGTCCATCACTATACTGTCTTGATCCATACTAGGTTGACTGGAGCGTTGAAATTGATTTTGAATATGGCTGTAACCCTGACTGGTCACTGCATCTTTGGAAATATCCGACTGTTCCAACAGTGTGACCAAATCAGCAAGTCCAGATTGCACAGATTCTATTTCTGATGATGCTGTTGTTGCTTCTTCCGTCAAAGTATTGTCTTTTGGTTGTGCCGATGAAAAAAAGTACGTAGAAGGTGCATTGTTTGTACTGGCAGCTAATGTATCTTGAACGTTATTTTGTACGATAAACTTTGTGGCCTTAGCTAACTCATTTGTCGTGACGGGCTGTGTTGTATGCCTTTTGGGTCTCAAGAGAAAAGATGAGTTGCAACTAGTTTCTACTTCTTCCACTTGTTTATGCCTCAGTAAGTCCTCTTTCTTTCTCCGCTCATTCTCCAACTGCATAAATAGTGAACGTTTCTCCGCCACGCTTAAATGTGCTGTCGCATCTCTGATGTCGTCATTCACCTCACTAGGATCATTACTATCACTTTTGTCTAACACTGAACAAGTTACTAAGCCTCTACTTGCATTGTTTCGACTACACGACGACGGTGTTTTTGTACTCACAGAATTAGCTGCCTTCCTCGTCTCACCTTCATGATGACAGTCGTCTAGATAATAATTAGTGTTATGGATTGCACTAGAATACTCTTCGCTTACACTTTTGCTTCTATATCCTCCAGCAGAGCGTAAAGAAGGAGGAATCCATGTTTTCTCAGCAATATTATTACCGTGTTCGAACGAAGTTTTTCCTAAGGACGTGAATGTATCAAAGGGAGAATCATTTAATAACTGAGGAATATTAACTTGTTCCGTTTCCTCGCTACTGGCAGGGTTACTTGAACGTAAAGATGTCCGACGTGAAGACAATTTGTATTTAGATTCAGGCACTCCTACAACTACTCTCTCTTCTTCACTTCCCTGAAGCTCACACAACTTTCCCGGTAGAGTTGGAGAAACTGCTTTCAAACTAGTACTACCACTGAATTTATTTTTGCCGGGAGTGAGCAAAGATGAATAACCTTCAGGAGCAACATTTTCTGAGTTATCATCAACGGTGGCTTGAAAGGAAGGAAATAATGACGAAGATGGTGCGGCGGATGCTGATGCAGATGAGTATGAACTACTCCTGTGAGTGTTCACTCCGCTACTGTGCGTCCTCCTGGGGTTCTTCTCTTCACTCAAATTCAATGATGATAGCTGATGATCATAAAGTTGTTTCTGCTGTTGTTGTTCAAGCGAATTATTAGAACAGGCCTGTCCATTCTCTACGGCTGGATCGTCACACCTTTAAAGTCACAAGGATATAATAACCATTTCAGAAACTGGGTTAAAGTGTACCTTCTAAGTAGACCCAACCTCCCAGGGGCAAATTTATCTCAACACTATTTTTCGATTCGACTACTTCAGTTTCATTTTCCTCTACTTCTATTACTGTTATTATCATTTTTGGGTGCCCTCATGTATTCGAATTACGGGTTATTCATATGCAGCGAACATGAGAGGTTAGAATCATATGCATTCGCACTGCATATTACATGCTATTCTGGTGCGCCGCACAGTCGTCACACCATATGATAATAATAGTGCTTTCATTCACATTTCCAACCTAAACAACGGCATGGGAGCCAGGAAACCAGTCAAGGCTGTAAAGGGGGACACGAAATCTGGAAACTGTCCAAACGGAACTTATTTCACTTGCCACCCGCCTCTACACATTGCTCCGAGTGTCCCTCGGCCTGTATACAGCCCTGAATGAGATTGTATTTTTTTGTTAAAAATAATTTCTCGACATCCAACTGATTCACAATATATCAAGCTGTTATTAAGACTATCACCAATCCGGAAAAATAGATCCACAGGAGAAATCTCAATAGCAATAACATCCGTCCTCAGCGGCAGGCGGCAGCTGATCTACTTCTGGGCTAGGAAATATGACCGACTTCCGCAAAGCCATTTGATAATCGCCCACTAAATCTTATTTTATCTGCTGGTACTTTATGGCATCGCTATACAAGCTACATATGATGTTCTTGTGCAAAACCAAGTTCAACTCCAAATATTCTTTATCACAAGGATTAATTCTAAGTAATAATGATCATACTAAAGTATAATATCACGTGAATCACTGATAGGTATGGAAAGCAGCATTGGATCATGCATTATTAGTATGGATGGACGATGGACTTTCTTAGAAGAAATTACTATAGCAATAACTATTACGCTAACAACAACGTGAAATAAAGTATCACGGTAACTGCTATACCATTCAATGACGCTAAAACTGCGACTGATTGGAATGAAAATATTATCAATACAACCGTATTTTTCCCCAAAAGAATCCCATAATGATGTCAGCATTGATTCACTAAATGACTCAATGAAGGTCAAGTCCTAGTGCAAAGAGGAGTTATTGGCAAAGTGGGAGGGAAAACCCACATCAAGACTGTCACACACTAGTACACGCAGTGAGTGCACTTTTCACAACAGATTTATATGCACAAAACATTATCTAAACTGATCTAGTGCTCCAATACAAATATCTTCGGGAGCCCAAATACGTAAAAATACTTCTGCATAGGCATACACAGAACCAATGATAATCATGGAAATCTCACCTGTTGAAAAACATGGAAGGAAACGACAGCGGCACTGTATCGTTCACGTTGGGGACAGGATCCGAATTCATCATCTGACTATCAGCGCTGCTGCGTTCATCAGCGTTAATATCTCCTTCGCTCCGATAAAATCGCTGCGCACGCACCAAAACTTGCGAAGAATCCCTTAGGTTAACTTGGTGAAGAAATGGAGAACTTAGTTCGTCACCTTCATTTTCTACTGACTGAAAGGCTCGGCTGTTATCTAACTCGGATGAAGATGACGATGTTGAAGTGGAAGCTGATTCTCGCCAAGCATTCTTCAAAATACCGCCCCTCTTCAGTATACCCTTGCTGCTTGGGGATGGTCCGTCACTCACAGCACTCACAGGTGAAACACTCGGAGGGAACGATGGCGAAAAATTAACAGAAGCACTACCGGACAAAGTTTCGTCCACACTTTTTGAAGATGATTTTTTCAAACAGGGTTTGATTGTTTTCTCCGACTCCGGCGTGACTTCTGGACAGTCACGAGAACTCCTATGTTTTAAAATGGGTTTGGGTTCAACCTCGTCTAAGTCTTCGGAATTTGATTTTTTCTTTAGTATTGGCTTAGGTTCTGGGCTCATACATCCACATGCAGGCAAGGAGTGTGTGGAAAACGAGTATTCATTCAAATTGGCTTCTTTCATTATGTAAGAACTGTCGTAGGATAGCTTTCTTTTTAAAATACTTTGGAGACCTCCTTCCGATGATCCACTGTTCGACGCAACGGAACTTCCGAATGATGATCTCCGTGATTTCATTATTGATGATTGGTCACCCTGATCTATAAATCAAAACGGAATCCATGAGTTGTTTCTCAAAACATGGGTGGTAACAATAACCCGACATAAAATAAAATTGACCACGTACCAATTTCTGAAGGAAAACGGCGACTCTTTAGAATACCGCCTACACTTTCGCCGCCAGACCAGTATCCGGTCTCCGTGTCACCACTAAGATTGCTGTCAATGCTTTTAGTCCGGGACAATACAGACGTAGTAACAGGCAATCCAAAAGAAACACTGGCAGACTGACCGTTAGCACTACTGGAAGGAGTAGCTGAACTTGAGCTATCGTCTTTTTTCTTCAAAATGGATGGCTTTTTGACAGCGATAACGTCATCATCACCAGAAAAGGCAGGTGCTGGTTCGGTTGCCGACCGAAGGATATTAGGGATACAGGGCTTCTTCAAAACCCTTTTACTCTGGTCAAGAGATAAGGACGCAGACAATACAGGAGATGGAGATGAGCCAGTGAAATCACTTGACAATGGAGCTTCAACCGATGGTCCACCCCAAGAGGACAGCGAATTTGCCACGGTTTCATTAGATCGCACTGCTGCACCGCTACTTCTTTCCGTTGCCACTCCAGGTATGTAGGCCGGTGAAACATTCCATAAATGCTCTCGACTGAGGTCAGGCTCAGGAACAGTTTCAGTCTTACTGCTGCAATCTGCTACTCCTTCGTCTCCTGCTTGTCGAGATGAAAGGGGTTGATCAACTGCTAGAAACAACAGACCAGTTTTGTTTTGTTTTCGGAAAAAATCTGCAATGCAATACACAGGAAAAAATGACTTTGCCTCTAATACCTTTCCGCGAAGCTCTATCACTCCCAGAACGTCTATACTTGGAAAATCGTTTGATAGTATCACTCTCTTCACCCAATCCAGCAGGAAATAAGGAAGTCCTCTCAAGTCTTTGTTCATGCTGCTTTCGTCGCTCCTCCTTGATTAATCTCAGTCTCTCTTTTGGATTTGTTGCGTGACAACTTTCCTTAGGGTCGTCCTCCATAATTCTCTTTATGGATTCAAACTACCGTCAAATTCATTAATATCACATGCATCTTGTTTTTTAATCCTTCCGTCATGGCCTTCTTCTCTCACCAGTTTACTCCCAACAACGTGTGCTTTGCAATTTCAAATCAGCTTAAACATTGCAATGCAAAGTACCGAAAAGCCTCTTTCGCAAAACGAGTGAACTTCGCAAGCATCGATAAAGACAACGCTACAATGGAATCTGGTTAGCCTTCGTCTTCATAATATCTTCCGATCATTCATCGTCTTTGACTTCTTCATCACGTATCCATTTACTCCCGTAGTTGTCATCATACACTTAACACTTGGTCTTTCTTCATAAATCTGCAAAACAGAAAACAAAAGGTCTGTTACTGAGTGTCAAACTGATAATTTGTAAATTATCCGTCCCACTAATATACCGGCGAGTCCAGTCACTTAAAAGTATCAAAATCGCTTTCAAATCAACTAACACAGCCCAACCGAAAGTACACTAAACTTTTCAACCAATAATCTAGTTTCTACTTAAGCAGCAGCGTAACTGCCAATACACAAGGAGAGTTCTGAAACTGCCGACAAACAACACATTAATGCCGTCTACAGCCGCAGGTACACAGTACTGACCACAGTAAGCTACCTTGAAGGTGATCACGGTAGAAGTTTACCGTTTATGGGGAAATACTAAACAAATAAATACTCCTGATAAATTCACTGCCATATGACAAGTTAGACAGAAGCATGCATATACTCCCAACCAAAACATCAATTTATAGAGGATTACAGGCATTCTCAACAACAATGAGTTTACCAAAGTTGGTCAGTCTCGCCCAAACCCTCGTGTATACATACAACTCAATATCACACTTTACCTTCCTATCTTATCAACAAAAAGGCACATATGCCACACAATGCTCGCTGCCAGCATTTATAAATAACCATCATGCATATTATATATGTGCATTTTAACGACTAACCAGCCGGATCAGCATACAGCAAGTTCCAAACTATCAATATTATTAAGCGATAGTTAGTAGTAACAACAAAAACAACACCTGGCAGAACAATATAGCAAGCCTTACATCTCTCCATTTGGTAATAATAATTCTCCTTATAAATAATGTTTAAAACATAGCGTGGGCAGATTCTTTGGTCATCTTCATATCACCTTGTTTACACCTGCTTTCCATGAATTTATTATATCACTTTATTCCCAGCCAGCCTATCCTACTTCCAAATCATTTTTTGTATCCATAGCAAACCACTATATACGTTGACTTTTCACACAAACAAGGCAAAACTGACTTGACTTGAATATTCAATCGTCATATATGGCACAGCCAAGAAACCTTCCATGAAATGCCCCAAAAGCAATATATGTGTGGCTACTGAAATGGCAATAAACTCATCATATCCGTTGGGATTTCCGTTAGTTATATTTAACACTCTCACTGCTACTATAACCTAACCTAACAG
>JAQFYD010000443.1:0-19031 GCA_034694225.1 Bourletiella hortensis | reverse complement strand
GGAAAGTAATGGGTTATTCCGAGTATAAACTTTTCGTCGGTAGCAAATGGTAAAAGAAGGACTTTTGCAGGTGTGATGCGGACAGCGAGTGAGTAAAATGACAATAGCGTCAGTCGTAATAATAATAATAATTCGGATAAATATGATAATGGAGAAAAATAATCAATAGCACGTCCCTCGTGTAAATCATCATCATCATCATCACCGTAATCGCAGGATAGCTTTCACATGCACGCACATAATAATAATAATACCAAAGAGAAAGTCAGCCACACATTCCACTGCCACTCTCTCCTTTCTTCATTCACATTCAGCCTTATCAGAAGGCACACTGCGGGGTTCAAAAGATAAAAGTAGGCCAGAGAAAGCCTGCTCTGCTGTCTTTCTTTGTGAGCATTCAAGCTGGGCTCTCACAGCAGCTCTTTCGTAATACCACCACCACCACCGCATCTCGGCTAGGATGAAGTGGAGCATTGTGTGTGTGTGTGTGTGTGTGTGTGTGCGTGTGTGGGTGTAGATGTCCCGTAGACTCACAATAATACTCGAGTCGATACATCACTACCCCAACTGGCATACATGTACGTACATGCTCCTCTTCTTCCCAGTCCCAACTCACAACCACTTCACACAGAATGCACCATTGAGACCTTTTGCCTTTCCACCAAGCGACCGTTTAGAAGACGAAAAGGGATGGTTATTCAGCAGCACTGCTTTTAGGATGAAAAGCTGCCGAAATTGTCTTCTGCGGAACCTGAATTTACACTAAGATACTTACCGTAATGCAAAAAAGCGTTTAACTACAATGATGTGATTTTCTTATTATTTCAGGTCGTGCTCGTCTTCAAGCTCAGTATTGCTTCACTGGTGATATACTTCATAGACGCTTCTGCGTAAGTAATTTTCCAATTTGTTTCCAGTTTTGGCAAAGAATTTCACTCTACATTTTTCATGGAATATTTATTCCCTTTTAGAGTGGGAGTGGAAAAATGTCAAGAATGGAGTAGCAATACAACGCAACAGATCGATTTAGCATTCAACATATTTTTCATGGTCTACTTTTTCATTAGGGTAAGTTATCATCATTTGCTGTTGAATTTCCACTGAGTTACCTCTCATCCCTGCCCGAGGGCAAGTTCCCGCAACTTGATGAAACCAACTTTAGGAAATTTGTGTAGTAGAATTTAATCGGAAACAACTGGTCCAGTAAATACTGGAATGGAATGGGGAACATTATGGAGTGTGATTTAGGGGGAAATGAAGCTGATATCGCTATGTAGTTCACACCAAGTCATATAAATCCTCTTGTTCCATTCTTTCCTCCTCATCCTTTCACACTTTCGGGTCAAATGAATACAAAGTAGAGAAAATACATTTTAGGATCTATGGGACCATTGCAAGTTGGGAAGAAAACTAGAATAACACTTTAGTACGGAGGATAAAGATTATCTATGCATGCGCAGTAGTATATTTATAAGCCAAAAGGGGAAAGATTGTGAAGAAAGGTATTTCATTTTCACTTTCACAGCCCTCCTCCGACGTTGAATTTTCTGACAGAAAGAATTTTAGCATGGATTTGTGGTGGAATTATTGGAAAGTGAAAGACTGTGCTCAGATATTTTTATTGCTTTTCGCCTGAGTTATTTTCCATAGACGTCAATATCTCTCCCTCCCTTCCATCTTTAGCTATTCCATGAAGGACTTGTTCTAGCCCAAAGGGATTTACGTGCTAATTCTTTTGTTGTTGTTGGTTACTCGAATTCCGTGACAGAGCTCATAAAATAAGGAATATGCTCGCATTTTTAGTTCCGACTCACGGAATTTGCTTTTAGCGGCGTTTTGAGGTTATAAAAGAGGATTCAAAAGCGTGTCAGAGCATAATTTTCAGGTTTTATTTGTTTGTGGAGCTAATGCGGAAGGCAGGGCAAGTATGTACGTGTGTTTGCGCGCTTTTGAATATGAGAGACAGGGCCTGCTGCTGTAGTGAGATTGGGAGTGGGGAGAGAGGAAGTAATTAAAGTTGCGGGAAAGTCCTTTATGTCTATAGAGAAGCGGAGAGATCGGGGAGAGTGAGAGTGGTAGAGGACGACGAGGACTTAGTAGTTATTTGGGGATTAAATGATCTCATGTTGGCCTCTTTGTATCCTATCTGGAAAATCTCGTATGTGCAAATGACTTTGGACCCTGCTGGTGATGTTCGTCCTCATGGTGATTGCTACACACTATTGGGAAATCATATGGATGTATGCTACTGCAACTGAACACAACTGGATGAAATAACATGACAAACTTAACTGCTGCTACCACCACCATCACCACAACCTCCTGCTGCTACTTCCTGCTGCTGGTAAACCAACCAACATGGGCCACCAACCAATTTGATTCCTGGAATGGACAACTATACCATGACAAATTGGATAAACCAAAAAAATAGTTTATAGCGGCATCAGACAAATTGTGGTTTATGTTGGAGATGTACTCCTTCGTGGACTATTTCACTATCCCTCCGTCCTTCGTTTCCATTTACTTGGATCGAACATGGATCGGGCTTCGGTTCCTACGAGCTCTACGGCTCATGACTGTACCCGATATTCTTCAGTATCTTAATGTTCTCAAGACATCCAGCTCAATCCGTTTGGCTCAGCTTGTATCAATCTTCATTTCAGTCTGGCTCACAGCCGCTGGCATCATTCACCTGGTGAGTCGTATTTATTATTTCTTCTTCTTTCCTTCTCCGTCCACCCTCTCTGTACTTCCGCAGACCACATGCAAAATTAACTCTGAAGGGTAATAAAATACGTCGGAAACTTTCTGCATACTCTCACCCATGCTGCATAATGTTGAAAGCGGGCAGCGGCGGTAACCAAGCGGTTGACAAAGAAGAAAAAAGTCTGATGAAATGATGATGAGGTAGGAATAATAATGGGTTGTCTTGGAAAACGAGCTACGCAATGCCTGCATCTCGACGCTCGTCGAGACGCTGTTCGTCAAACATCCGCAGACTCGCCCCGGAATTCTTAATCTATTCTCGACGCACAAAAATACGACCTTGAGTTCATATAGCAGCACTGCTTTTTCGAGAATGGCGGCTTTAGTTGAGTGTTATAGACTGATGAAGAATTCATGAATAATCTGAACGGAAACAAGTTTTATTGAAAACGATTCTGACGTTTTGCTTTTGAAACGGCTGACGGAAAGTAAAGCTGTGTCCACAAAGAGATTGATATTCACGCCATTTTTATCCCCATGTGGCGGGCCAAGATAATGTCCAGACTCCATTCATCCCACTTTGACAGCCTCTTTCAAAGTCTGAATTTATCATAGCTTTAGCCTCCAAGTTACTTCCACACTTGAGTTATTTGTTGCATACGCTTCGTCAGAACAACACGGCATTCTTTCGTCGGTCACAGCAGGGAAGAAACCACATATTTTTGGACGGAAAGGTGCACAACGGTGGTACAAATAATCCCACGGGATAAACAAGTTAAGATAAAAAAGGAAGATGACGTATATCTGTGTGAACTGATCATCTGGTGAAAGCTATCGTTTGAAAACTGCTGATCTTTGGTGGAAGCTGCTTATGTAGCACAGACCGCTCATATTTCATATCACCGATAATGGCTTGATTGATTTTACCCGTCATCCTTGAGCCTTCAGTATCCATGGTGATGACCCAAAGTGTGTCACAACGGTAGATTCCTCACATTGCGGCATCCAAAGCACAGCACTGCGCATTAGGTGACGGGGAAAGATGGACAAACTTAGGGAATGGAAGACAAAGTTTGTAGCCCAACCCTTTGTTTTTTATCACGTAGTCAAGACAGTCTTCAAACTTGCTAGATTTACGAATGACAAAGAAAGAGAGAAAGACGGACAAAATTCTAAGTCTGTTTCCCTGTTCTTTGAGCCTAAGTTGAGCCACGCTGAGCCTTTAAGATGGAAAGGAAAGGAAAAGATTAGATTAGACCACTTAGTTCTGCTCCACTGAGGCAAGGGCTTGGGTCGAATTTCTTGATCGTGAGCAAACTGTAGCGCTCTTACTCGTCACCGAATTTCAGACAGTATACATGGCTTGGCGTATGCCTCAAAGAACTCACATTGCTGTTTACGAAGCTGAGAAAGTAGGAGTAGGAAGAGATGAGGACTCATGTGCTGCATCTTTATCGGCAGTAGTTACCACCCCTGCCAGAATCCATCCTTGCTACCTTTGGAGTTCCTGCTTATCAGAAACCAAGCTGTCTCTCAACTGTATCGTATCACTGATCATGCATTAGGTCATCAGCACCTCGCTTCAAAAGAGACTCCAAGGCTGATTTGGCACTTAATTGTGCCTATCAAAACTGCTAATAAACTGAAGGGCAAACTAAATGAGAAGGCGTGAAGGAGTCCTCATCACTGCTCTATAATGATTTGTTTTAAAAAATTTCAGCTGGAAAACTCGGGTGATCCTTTGGATTTCAAGAATCCGAACAAGATGTCTTACTGGACGTGCGTTTATTTTCTAATTGTTACCATGTCGACAGTGGGGTACGGTGATGTTTACTGCAAAACTTCACTGGGTCGAACATTCCTTGTTTTCTTTCTACTCGTTGGCTTGGTGAGTTTAGTATTTTCTTCATTGTACTGTGACACTCCGGATGACTTGTACTCCAATTTCGATAATAACAATTATTATTATTACTTTCATTGTGAATCATCCTCCTTCGCAACTCTAGTTCTTCTCTTCTTCGAGCACGTTTCACACATCCAAATCTCTGCTCATAATAACAATGATGATGAAGAACTGGAGATGCTAAGGAGGATGTACACACTGGCGCTAGCGAAACTCAAAGTGTTTAGCTAGGGTTGTGAAAAATAGTCAAAATGTTATGGCGCAAAATTTTACAACTTGATACTTACTACGCTGTCTGTCAGTGCCAGTGCACATGATTCTCCTCCCGCGGCTTGAAGCCAGTACCTCTGAAAAAATGACTCAAAGAATGGTGGACTTACGAGGTGCGTGAGCATTACTGTGCTTCATGACACCTCCATATTTTTCACAAAACTACGACGCATTCTCATTAACGAGGATAGGATTCGACATAAAGGTTTGACCTTTTCAAAAGTATTTGCAGGAGTTTGTCATTCATTTTGTTAAGTCCAGGGGCTTGTTACTAACGGGAACCCACTCCGTCGTTGCAAAAAACATGAATAGTTTTCTTTCCTGCTACACAAGACGCCAATAGTGATTTTTTTGCATTCACAGAATCAGGACCCTTAAGTTCCTTTTAGAGCACAGAAAATTTAAAGCAATTATTGATTTGACACTGCAGTAGAATACTCCTTTGTGACAGATGGCCCACTTTTATCATACTATCATTTTGCGTACCATCGAGAAGGATGAGTTACGAGAATCTGTATTATGACAACAGAGTGAGACTACTGTGAGCTATTCCTTTGCTAATTGCTAGGGACATTTATTTACCTGGTTGCCGTTTAATTTGAACACTCATGCAAGAAGGTACCATCAACAGTACTAAGAATTAATTATTCACACTCTTGTCAGTAACTTGATCAAGACAATACTCCTATTTTTAATTTAATTTCACTGTTTATAATATCCCCCATGTGAAAATTGCACCGAATTCAGCCAATCAGAAGCCAAGCTACGAATACCAGCAATTATTATTACTTAGATTCAGAAAAACTCAAGAGGTTGAATCAAAATGGCATGTGTAAAGCTAATTGAAAGTCACATTTATCTTTTTGTTGAGTGGGAGAGTGTCTTCTAAACCCTTTTCTGTTCAACACAGTCTTCTTCATCATCCTCCTCAACTAATTCATTAATTTTTCCACACATAGTTGATCACTTTGTTTTCCAACCCCTTCCCATACCTTTGGTTTCATGTGTACCCCTCCTCCAAGTATACAATAATAATCTTCAACTCCAACTATTGTCTAAAATAGTTACTCATAAATCCAGATTTTGATCCTAGTACGCATCATAATAATAAAATAATTACCCTCTTACTTCTAGAGTCTCGTGTAGTACGTGTATTAGTAGCAAAACAGTCCTTTGTTCATTACCCCCTCATCATTTAGTTCCAGTAGTGTGCAAATAATCAACTCCCATGGAATAGTCCTCAAGGAATTTAGTTTCCCTCAGCCGCAATCTCAAATTCACCTACATGTATTTTATCACCTGTTGACGGTGTCTTCGCCATGTTAGGCTTTCAAGTAATCAGGCGACAGAATATTGACAATAAATAGGCTGAGAGCTAGCAGCGATGCACAAATTTCGGTTCCAAGGATGAGCCCGGAGCTATGAAAAAGCAGTTGCAGTTCAAAATGCAGAAAGCTCCATTTTGAATGACATATTGCTCCAGTGATGTTTGCTGGGAGTTATTCGGAGCACATTGCGCCTAGAGATAGGAAGTAAAAACAAGTATAATGTTTTTAAAGAAAGCTCACAGTTCCTTCGTTGAATCCTAATATGTAATTATATTTAACTAATTGAATGGATGAAAAGGCCGTATTTGCCAGTTGGATTCCCGAAATCACGGAAATTGTTGGGAATCGGCCCAAGTATGGTGGGAGTTTGTCTAAAACACCTGGAAGGAGGTACAGTTCTTAAACTGATAATATTGTTAACTAGTCAGCTATAATAATTAATTAATTATCATATCTCTTTAGCATTTAAGAGGCTGTATTATTCAACATTTCACATTTTTCCCGCCTTGTAGACTTAACAATAATAGTTTCTTGATTCTTCTTCGACAACAACCAAAACAAACAAACACTCCATTATAAGTACCCTCTCTATTCTTCCATAGTTTTTTCAATTTAAAATAATAATCATTGCTCCATTCACTTCATCAGGTGACATTACTATTGGTAGCACTTGAATCCACACGAGCTAATGATCAAATTCATAGCCATTGCTTATACCTCCTCATATTGCTAACTTTTGGCCGCTATAATTCCTTATTTGACACAACTATGTTCATTTCTTTCCATTTTACAATAAAAACATCATATGGACGTCTAAGCAAAGTAGTTAGCGGAATTGGAAATACTGGCACGGTAGAAGAGCTATAATTTTGGCAACTTACTTCTGGGCTTGGACTCCTGAAGAAATTCATATCAGTTTTCCGTTGTTTATTTTATCCATTTTCTATGGTTTTCCGATGTTCAGTTAGTTGCAACAACTATAAATACTTGCAAATAATGGTATAAAGAATGGGCGCAAGAGCAGCAGTTTCCAGAGTGTGATTATAGACGAGCTCAAAAAACTTGAGGGAACAAGTGAATAAAACAAAAGGGAAAAAATTAGTGGAAAAATTCCACTGGAAATGCATCCGGTGCGTTGAAATGACGCAAGGCCAGTGACAACAGCAGCAGTTTTAAATCCATTTGTTTGACCGAGAAGGAAATCGTTAGAGAATTTTCAGTGTGACAAAGCTATAATGACGTTGGAAAACTATTTACTGGGAGAAGTGCAGTTTTGAAAAGAATTTGGAAAATTGTGGATTGAAGTTTTGCCTGTTGGGTTTGTCTTCAGTAGTAGTTAGTTTCAAAGTGTAGTGCATGTGAAAGTGCATGGAGAAAGTATTTGAAGATTTGCACTTATTTAAATACAGAGCACCTCAAAGATTATTTTGTAGTCATGTAATTATTAATTACTTACTATCTATTCCTCCATTCCCCCTTTATCAGGTTTCGTTCCATTTAGTTATTCGTTCAAAAGTGAAACGGATCAAACCATTTCGACTAACTTTCACTCCGCAGACCACTTACACTCATTATCCAGGTTCCTTCTTCTTGTTCTTGTTCTTGTTCTTCATCATCTTCTATCATTACAGTGTATTTCATTTTTCCAGCTCAGACAAAGGCTTCACAGAGTATTTCTCTCAACGGTCTAATCATTTAACTTTCCTGCTGGACAATGCCATTTTGAATCATCTCTTTATTATTAGTAATTATATTTAGTCTTTCCAGCCAGTTTTCATGTCCGTCACATTCCTTGCTGGCAACATCAGCGTCGGCCATGTTCCGTAGATGTTTTCCAAAGAAAAAACAAGTAGCATTCTTAATTGTACGGCAGTGGTTCAACTAATCTGTTTGGCTGACTTCTGCACAGCAGGGACACTGAGAGTAAGCGTAGCATTATTATTATTATTTGTCTCGGGCTTTCATAATGAAAAAAAAGACGGGAGATGAGGAACTGTGGGAAGAGTAAAAAAATATGAATAATAATTATTATAATCATTTGGAGATGAGAAACGAGAAAGTTAGAAACGATTGACGCCTATTGAAAACGAAAAAAGTTGACATTAATTGTAAGTATTTAAAGGAAAAACTTTGTGTTCTACTCATAGGCCATTTTTGCAAGTTGCATTCCGGAAATAATAGATTTAATAGGAACTAGGCCGAAGTATGGCGGCACCCTGAAAAACGAGCGAGGAAGAAGGTCAGAGCACCGTTTTCATTTTTCCTCTTTAAAGTTTATGTGTTTTTTGTCAATGTTATCAATACTTCATAAGTGCTTTCATAGCTACATATTATTTCACTAACGAATCACACATGATCATCATTATCATCATCATTATGAAAAACAAGCGACATGAGCCAACTTTTTTGTCTTCTTCTAAATACTCCCTTTGGATCCGATCTTCATTTTCCAACAATAATTATTTGAGTTCAACTCAGTTTCCCTTTAATCTGTAGTCAGTACATTGTAGCGACAGTTAGACTATTTCTTCTCCTTGTCGTCTCAACTTTTTTAGTTTGTAGAAACAAGTTACTTCTTTAGGAGAAAATCAACACTGCTTGTGAGCATGTACAGTGAGTGAATGCTGCTCAAGAGCGTAAGCTTATTCATTGTGCTTAGCATAGAATAATAAATAGTGTCCGTGGTCGTGTAATATTTGTAGTTTCAGTTGTCTAACTTGTAATTCATTATTTGCATCTTGAACACGTTTTGGTGAAGAAAACATTATTATTATTATCCGAGTGGTAAAGTGTTTACTACAGCCTGCAGTAATAATTTCAGCATGCATCTCAATTTAAACCTTCACTTATGATGAATGAATTCTTGATTCATAAAAATAGCGACAGAATTTAGTCGAGTAATTTTCAAGTGCATGCAAACAAGTGCTTGTTCACTTCCAATTGAAAGAAGAATAACTTTTCCCTGCCTCTTCATACTGAGGTGGACAGAGTTGGAAAGAGATGTGTAAAAGTTATTGTTATTTAATTAATTATGATCATGTCAAGTAAATTACTGTCTCTCATCTCTGATGACATCCCTGTTGTTGTTATGCACACACCGTTGCAGGCTCGTCGCGTATGATTTCATTATTGTTTATGAGTACTCAAGTTCTGCAGAGAATTAAATAATTAATTGAGTTACACATGAGATATTTGAGCTCTTCTTTACAGCTGAGAGGGAAATAATAATTATGTGTTTAGGGATGAAGCTGAATTGAGGGCATAAATGTGGCTGCTTGAATTTATAAACGTCAAAGTCAGCTTGAGTGTTGAAAATAAATTTATTTGAAATGCGCTAATTTCCGAGCTGTAGCTCAGGTTTTCTGCAGGGTAAAATATTCTCCATTTTGTCTTTCTGTTGGCAGTTGATTCCTGATCATGCTTTCCTTTTGCCCATTTCGTTAATGGCTTTGCTCGTCCATGTGCCTTCCTTTGCGTAATAATAATTTGTCAACGCCATTACTTGTTGTTTCTTGCACTCGTGAACTTTGATGGAAAATCCATTCATTCCAAAACTCACATATAAATATATATGATAGCCATATGTCACTTGTACACGAGAGCACTTGTAATTTTACACCTGTGTATGCTTAGTGCATAGCTTTTGGTGTCTTACTCCTATCTATACGTAACCACTAATTCTCGTGTCATTCATGAGAAAGGAATGAATCAATAATTGATGATTTAATATACCTTTCCTGTACTCTTGCAGGCATATCGTCGTCTGTGGGCACATAACCTATGAATCCGTCTCGCATTTTCTCAAAGATTTTCTTCACGAAGATCGCGAAGATGTGGACGTGGAAGTTGTCTTTCTCCATAGGTGAGTACCACAAGAGTTGTTCTCATTCTGTGCTTATTTGAAATGAAGAAGTAATGAGATATGGATTATTATGAGTTTGATGATGATGATGAAGCAATATTGATAAGGATAATAATAATGATGAATTTGAATGGGGAAAGAGTTTGTTTGTAACGAGTAACTGTTTCGAGAAAATAGGAAAGAACCTGATTTGGAGTTGGAGGGTTTACTCAAGCGGCACTACACAACCGTCAAGTTCTTTCAGGGTACCATGATGAATGCCGTAGATCTTGAGAGAGTAAAGGTTAGGAATTTTCCCAGTTACTACCTCTGACCAAGTCCAAAATTTACTATTTCCCAAAGCTTGGCAAGGAAGTACGTATTAGAAGTACATTATACCGTACATGCTCACGCAAAACAATCTCTGTATCACTTCGCTATAAACAAACATCACTTTCAAATTTCCACCCTTCCGCTAAAATCTTCCAAGGCTTTCCCAGCATTCAGATGTAAAATTTTTAAAGAGAATTAATTTACTGGCTTTTCTGTGGCTATGCAACTCTATGAACATGGAGAGAAAGAGAGAGAGATAAAGCAGAGACGTCTGAAATTGGGAAAGCCTTGTTACATGATTGCAAATTGAGTACCTTTGGTATCCTCCTCCAATAATTATTAGAATTTCCCACATTATAATAATGACATTGCATTTATTGAAGCCTTTCGCCTTTTCAATTTAATTTTGACTCCAAAGTTTAAAAAATTCCATAAATTCTCACTCCCTCATCACCTGTTCGCATCATAATCGTTCCAGTTGGTTGAATGATGATTGATTTTGAGTATTTTAAACAAGGCTGTCGTAGTGGCAAAATTTTCCCTTCCTAGCTTTAGATGCAAACTGCAGCTACGATTTTAATTTTGGTAATAATTATTATTATTATGGAATGCCTTTTACTTGTCAAGAAAATAAATGGCAGAACTGTTAGTAAGAATTTATTCACAGTCAATTATTATTATTATTATCACTAACAGTAGCCAGCAGCTCCGCTCGCCTCTATTAGTTTCTCAGCTACCGCCAAGCACACGAGTTTCTATTTGATACTTTGTGCAAATGTAAACGGGAAGAGTTGGATTCCAAATTAGGTTTTATTCTTCTCCTTCGTCGTAGCTAGTTGTCAAACAGTAGGAATATTAATTATATTCAGCTTTTGTAGAATTTGAGTAGCTAACACGTATAAACATGGCATGCATCATAATACTGTTTAAAGGTGTCGTCAAGTAGTAATGATGTGCACATCTGTGCTTGACAGAAAATTTATAACTATTATTAGTCAACATTTTTGTTACTTTCCTCACGATGACGATGAAATCTTAGTGCCTTCTTAGAAGGCTTCTAAGAAGGACTCTGTAGGTGGAGCCATGAAGACGAGATGCTAGATGGATTACTTGTTCTGATTTTGCATTTTCTTATTTGGTCATGAAATGATGGAAGGGCTGTGAGATGGGACCTGTAACCAGAATAATGGACAAGTGAATGAGTAGGAGCTATTTATAATGAGCCTAAGGAATGGAATAAGAAGAGGGAAACAAGTGTAAAAGTGGAATTATTTCTACGGGAAAGATTAGAGTGTTGATTATAGCTAACTTATTATTGAATGGCAGACACTCGGGACAGTCAAATTTTGTGTGGCGTTTTTCTATTAATAACTGATATTCATTGCTTGATTAGAAAACCACCCGATTTGGAATTAGAAGGTCTTTTTAAGAGGCATTTTACGACCGTGGAATTTTTCCAAGGAACCATTATGAATCCCATCGACCTTCAAAGGGTCAAGGTAAACCTTGCTGAAAAATTTTTGTATACAACGGCACCTCCTAACCGAGTCTTTCAACTCAGTGAGTGTTTGTGTTTCTGGTAACGATGTGACTAAAATTAACAGCCAAAGTATGTTAGCTACAATCAAAATCGTGCGCAACCAATCGTGTCAGTACTAAAATGAAAGCTCTCAGTGTTCTTAGGGAAGCTGCATTGTGCCATGCACCATTACTATTAATTAAGCATAAATTATTATACCACCGCATCGCCAAATGTTGGTCCTTTTTAGTGAGGATTCTCTCATGATGTAATTTTCTCCATTGTGCATCAACTCAGCTAGACAGTGTTTACGTCGTCATCTTCGTCGTCCGCTTTCTTCGTGCTGCCGTCCCATTACTCTGTAATCTTGAATGCGTCATTATGGCTTAACTAGCTACTCTGTGCCTTCTATGTGTTAACTCGTTTCGTAACCAGTTTTCCTGCTTGATCTGTTCACGGACTTGATTTACACCAAGACCACCATTTTCCAAAACGGGTTTCGCCTTCATTATAACATTAGATACCCAACCGAACAGCGACTTCTGAAACGCCAAATAGCCTGACGTTTCTTCATTTTTGTAATAAATAAGCACTTTCGTTAACACCATCATGTCGCCGTTCCGTTGTTTGTTTTCACTTGCTAAAACTTCTGAAGAGTTAAATATAAGAAGAACATGGTCTCATCACGTCTCCGCTGTTCAATTTTCATTCTTTGTTCTTCATTATAAATTAGGGGTAGCGTTCCTTGAATGAGAACTTTTAACCAGAAACTTGTGAATGCCAGAGGAATTGTGGTCTTTCGGGAATGTAGTTGGGGCAGATGCTGGAAGTTCAGGGAAATAAGAATTTCACCTCACATTGCTATCTTGCTTGAGTTTCTCTGACAGGATAGCTGCCGAAGTCTACTTTACTTTTCAGGGGAATCAATCAATGTTCACGGAAGTTATTATTGCTGCCAAGTAGGAGAACACGAGACTTAAGTTTTACGCTGGAAGCATGCAAAGCTTTGTGAAATTTTGCTTGACTGACACGCATGGCCTTATTCATGTTGATAACGTTTCTTTACTGAGCATGAACTGGAGTGCACGACTGTTGCTTCAGCTTACATTTTTCAAATGATGATCGCACCGGCGAAATCGGATCAGGGACGGTGACTCCCTAGAATTTTAGCTAATGTACTTGTGGTACATCGCTAAAGTTCACATCAAGTGCTTGACTAAATGTTGCCTTTTCTCTCATCCGTTTTCTATACCCATACATTAACCTGGTGCTCATTCATTTGCTTTCGCATGACTGATGTACCCGTGCCGGTCAATCCTGTACACATGCCTCCGCACACTTTAATAATAATTAGAAAACGGAGCTTTTCTTTCCCACTGGAATCAAGTAAGTTCGCCTCATAGGTAGAACTTACTCCTTCAGTGAGAGGGTGGAAGTTAGCTCTGTTTCAAAATTCTACTACACGTTCCTTGCACACTTCGCTCTACCGTATGAGCTCAAACTTGGTCCTTTGCTGAGCAAACGAGTTTGCTAACGGCACAGAAGCGTCTATCAATTTGTTCAGTGACACAGTTTGAGCTCTGCCGGTAATGAGATCAAGTTATTTCCTTCCATTTTACCTGTGGAATTACTACGACGATGTCTCCTTCAGCAAACTTTATGCGGTAGTTTACACACGCTCTTCTTTTAAGCCTCCTTTCATCCTGTCTGGCACAGTAAATTTAAAGTAAATCAAGGCAAAGTAAAGCTGAAGGAGGCAACGTTAATGTTCTGTGGCTTGTTAAGTCCCAACCACTATGGGTGCGAAAGCGTACAGTATTTTTTCGAAATTGCTCCCCTTGGACGCTGAGAAGGAAGTGGAAAAGGAGGCTTTAGTGCACCCTTTACAGCCTCAAATGACATCATATGGCTTTAGTATAAACTGCTACTCTGACGACATCCGTGCAAGTATGGATTTTTCATTCATGAGCCACTTTTAGAAATGAGTTCCAAGGGGTCAACTTTGAGAATTGCTGTCTGCTGTCGCCCAAGCGACCTATTCCAGTTTAATTAGAAAGTATACGTGAATTACGTGACTAATGCTGTACTATTGGGGGGTTGGAACAGGTACATGAAGCAGATGCTTGTCTCGTACTCGCCAACAAATACTGCCAAGATCCTGATGCAGAAGATGCTGCAAACATCATGCGTGTCATCTCCATTAAAAACTACTCGGATGACATTCGTGTTATCATCCAACTCATGCAGTATCACAATAAGGTATGTCAAAGTATCGCTGTCAGTCTCATTTAGGGATTAAGGTTGTGGATCAGCCTTCAAGATTGGCTAAGATACACATGCGTAAGTCACCCTGACAGATAACGTCTTTGTATTCTGTCGCTCATCTTATTGCTTGTGAACTGAGAGGAATGTGAAACTTCTAAATTGTGAATAACTTTCGAGGAAATTAAAGTTCCAGCTTTCTCCAGCCAGGTTGTTTATCTTTTTTGAGTGTATATGCAGGAGAAAAATCTTCTGTCGTTGTTATGGGAGATGACAGGCAGATGATGTGGTGACGATAATAATGAAATTACGTGCGTCCGATACGCTATCGTACACATGCTTCAACTCGTAATTTGCTATTATAGGCGTACCTCCTGAACATTCCCAGCTGGGACTGGAAACGCGGAGATGATGTGATTTGCCTTGCTGAACTTAAATTGGGATTCATCGCACAATCCTGTCTTGCTCCAGGCTTCTCCACCATGATGGCCAACTTATTCGCTATGCGCTCCTTCAAAACTGTAAGTTTCTTCCTCTTCTTCATACTCGCCCTCGCCGTGTATTCCAGCTCTCTGGCCACTTACTTGAATTAATTCTGTCATGTCGAACTTCAGCTTCACCAACTTGATAAACCAAGTTTTCCAAAACAAATGAACCTTCACTTATTCAATATTCATTCTGCCTAGAGGTTAAAAAATTTTGAATTACGTTTCCGATGAACGGAACTCTCTAAACTGTCCTTTATATCCATGGGTTGCCATTTAGTGTATTTCATGGGCCCACAGAGCACAGTTAAATGGAGGAATCCAATGAAAAATTGCTGGTGTTGACACACTGAGGGCGAAGTGGCGAGGGCAGCTATCAAAGTTAATGTGACAATGGCATTTGGGTGGAAAAGTAAGTTTTGCTAATGTTGGTAACTTTTTAGTCTCCAGATACTCAAGCCTGGCAAAACGACTACCTCCAGGGCACTGGCTGTGAGATGTACACGGAAACATTAAGTCCGTCGTTCGTCGGAATGACTTTCCCGCAGGCCTCTGAGTAAGTTGACAACTTTCCAAATTTTCTCATTTTCTTTGGGAAACCACACGGAGCTAGACCACTACTATAGAGTATCGGCTAGTCACGGTTAGGTGGTTGAGTCATCAGAACAGCCGTCACTTGAGGCAAGAAGCATTGATTCACTCCCGCAGTAGTGGTCAAGGCTGATTATCGCTTTTGGTCAGCACTGAAAGCCTACACAGTTTGTCGCAGAAAGACAGTCTGGAGAACCAGCATATTGCTCAGCAGTGACCTATCTAAAATAGATAGGAAGAATATTCATGACACTTCTAACTCTAACAGTCCATTCCTCATAAACCTGCTGAGCTGAGGATTTAGTTAGAGGACACGGCCGATAGGAACTTAATTGCCCTATTGCTGTAGTACTAAAACTAGGAATTACGACGAAAAATCAGAAAAAATCCTCTGTAGTTCGCGTTGCTCACAGCGAACTTGCAGAAATTTTTCTTGCGAAGAAATTTTGTTTAAGTACAATATTAAAAAGTCCTTGAGGACTGAGTTAAGCAGTGAAGCAAAGTAC
The DNA here is from genome assembly GCA_034694225.1 of Bourletiella hortensis. Lineage (NCBI taxonomy): Eukaryota > Metazoa > Arthropoda > Collembola > Symphypleona > Bourletiellidae > Bourletiella > Bourletiella hortensis. The sequence goes on along the minus strand of JAQFYD010000443.1, from coordinate 3,287 downwards.
AGCTGATTTCTCTGTTCTGCGACTTCTCATGCTGCACAGCAAATTTTATCTCGGATATAACAAACTTGTTTATGCCATAGAGTGCATATCGTTGCTAATTGGGAAAGTGCACTGTTTACCTGATACTTATGAGTGTTATAATTCATTTCAGACTTTGCTTCATCAAGTTAAAACTGTTATTGCTGGCAATCGAGATGAAGACGGAGGATGGGAATGATTCCAAAATATCAATCAATCCCCGCGGGGCTAAAATCCAGGCAAACACTATTGGATTTTTCATCGCTCAGAGTGCTGATGAAGTCAAAAGGTATGCCAACTTTTTACTTGAACGTTTTATCAATAATTCAGAGATCTACGAGGTTACTCAACCCCGAAGATTGATAGCATCTTCTTGTTCTACATGAAATCATTTGAAATTGCACATAAACTTTCTAATTGCACAGGGCTTGGTTCTACTGCAAAGCGTGCCATGAGGATGTCAAGGATGAGACTCTGATAAAGAAGTGCAAGTGCAAAAACTGTAAGTTGCTTCCGTCTGTATAAGAATACGTGCAGTTGACAAGAATTATGTTCTATAGATACATTGGAAATGAGTACGCAAAAATAATAATGTAGCCATCACAGTGCATTTAGCCTGCAGTATGACTTTAAATCTCTGAATTTGGCGACCAGCAGCTTGTGATTTCCAATGATATGATCACTTTCTCGTGACAGTAATGACACTAATGTTACTGAATGATGACTTTCTTTGGGAAAATTGTAGTGTTTTCTCACTTGGTTTTTTATTTATTACAGAAAGGTAGAAATAAATACCAAAAGTTAACCCCACCCCAAACTCTTCTTTCCATCCTCAAAACTTTTTCCTGTAGACACACCCACAGTAGAAATTTTGGACGTGAAACTTTCTTTTTCCCAGTTAGACATTTTTGTTTGAGCTCAAAACGAATTGCAGTCGCATTAACGGTTTACGCCCACAAGTGTATATATCTCCTCTTTCTAGAGTATTAGGACCACTGCTGATTTATTGGCCTTTGAACCATTGCTTAGAAGTAGGTTATAAAAGAATCGTTCGCAGGGTCAACGCGTGCTCTTCGTCATGCGTGAGCCGACTATGAGTGGAGAGTGTGCCGCGTAGTTCTCACTGAAATTTGCTACTTGAAATGTAAAGTAGTTTTACCACACATTGACGGAAATACTGGATGTTTGATAAACAAAAAGTTCTTTATTTCGACTGGTAGACGATGATGAAAGCACTCTTTTTCTACGTTTGACTTTAGTTTTGACACAAAATAACAAAAATACGAATAACTCAGGCCATGCTGAAAACGTATGAATGAATATGTGGTTGCGATGACAACGAAAGGCCATGAGTAGGATTTTATGGCGTGAGGAGTGAAAGCTTTCAAGGTCTTCAGATCCGTGATCATTCAAATGGAATGAGTCCAGAAAACTGATGCGGTTTGTGAAAGTACGAGAAAGCGCTGTTGCAGAGTAGAGGATTGTGATGGTGGAATTTCTGGAGTGAATAGCATATAAAATGATTGTTTATTGATGTAACGTTCTATGTGACAAGGAATATATATTGTAGATATTGGAATGCTCCTTATGATGCAGAGTGCGGAGATTACCGTGCCAAGAGATTTTGATAATCAGCAGGGTATGATCAACTTTCACCATGACATGAAAATCAATCCCGGTTTTTGTGTTTTTTCTTCAAATCATATTCTCATTGATTTTTTCTCCTCATTTCTTCTTCTCACAATAATTCAAGCTCTTTTAATCATTATTTTTTACTTTTGCTTGTTGTACCAACAGTTTTTTTGGGTAGACTTTGATTAATTGCTTCAACTTGCCTCTATAATGAAGCTGCGAGCTAAGATGCGTTATCCCCACTTTGTTTACTATTTTTTTAATTCTTGGAACTCATAAGAGTAGCCGCATAGCCTGGGAATACTGGAATTTTCGGCACCTAATTCACTGGATTTTGATGTACCCCCAACACGATATCCTAGCAGTGGCAAAACAAAAGCCACTTGTTTGAAATGTGAAAAATCCTGGCTGTAAATGCCTCCACCCATTCCATCTAGGAATGATCCTACGTAGATTTTGCCAGCGGCTTCATACCATTTCATCCAATTTCTATGCAAACAAGTGAAACTGTTCTTGTCGATCTTGTGTAGTCCTACATTTTGTATTCTCTTTTATTTTCCAACTTACTGTATTCCAGTGCTTGTTTTAACTGGGAAAACCACCCACGGAATTCGTATAAAATGTATTGTACCCGTACCCGTTGCTCTCGGAGTTTAGTCATGCATACAATTCATGTATTTTTGGATATTTGTTTTCACCACCATCTTCAACGTTAGTTGCTGCGTGCGACCTACAAAATTGTTTTGGTAACTTTTAGAGCACACAAATATAGTTTGAAAGTTAAGGAGCAGGCAATTTTTTTCGGAGACCATTCTTGCATGGTGGTAAAAGTAGGAGTATATCAAGCATGGAATATTTAGACCAACTCTTAAACAAAGAATCCACAAATGTCACTGGACAGAAATACATTAAGTGCAGGTTTCAGTGAGTAATCGTAGTAATACCTATGAATTATACAGTTACAATATTGTTTAGTTTCATTAATGATGATGCCAATGGTAGAGTTCTCACCTTTTGACATAGACTTTGGAAATCTCAAGACACTTCACTTGTCAGTATGACTCCTACATGTTGAGTTGATATTTTTGGCGTACCTTTTATAAATATACCTTAATTGCAACTATTAGTGATGGGACAGAAGAACGTACAGTAAATGCCACTACAGAATGCCACTAACTGGTTTTGCGCTTGGCCCGAAATATTTGGCTGTGGTAGAATTGTTAAAGGAATGACGAGAGAGTTTATGTACTAACTTCCATTTGTAATAATACTTGACTTGATAACAAACAACTTTTGACTTGTAAAACTGAGCACTGCCGGATGACTGGCCCATCATTCCTTGTTTCGCGTCTTGTTTGAAGGCTGACCAGTAGTTGCGCATTGTTCACCAATAATTTATCAATAATCCGATAATAATAATAATACAAAATTACTCGCATTATTAAAATTTCTTCCACTTGACGAATTAGCGTTGCAATCTAACATTTATGTCCCTTTTTTTACAGTGGCTACGTTCCGGAAGGGAGTGCGTGCAGTTCAAGCCGTCGGCCGAGCTAGTGAGTGTTTTCTTCCACTGGTTTTCACCACTTTCATTTCATTTTCTCTCATCTCTTTCTTCTTGATGGTCGTTAACTCTT
>JAQFYD010000442.1:0-19035 GCA_034694225.1 Bourletiella hortensis | reverse complement strand
CAACTTATTGCAAGTTACATTCCTCTGTGAACTATTTTAACTTACTCTCATGATGACGACAATTTTTTTCTTCCTAACGCAGCACACACACACTAACACACTTATTCTTCCCTACAGAAATGGCCGGCTTGTTTATACTAGTGCACACAGGCTTCGGAAATCACAGCCAATTTAAACGGGTCAACAATGGATCTAATGAACACATACGCAGGATTTGAAAACAGTAGGACAGATAACATAGTGACCCTTAATTATTATTACTGTAGAAATTCCCAGTAGCTAAATGCTGCTTAATTTAATAACAACAACAACAAAACGACAGAAATACAAAGAATGAGTGGAGACGAGTGAAAACTTTGAGTGTCAAAGGTTCGATGATGTGTATAATAGCAACAGGGGGACAGTGACATTGTAAAGCGATGAGATAAGGAAAGATTCAAGTTAATCAGGAGGAATTAAGACAAGAGTTTTTCATCATCATCTCTTCTCCACCTCTTTACCATTATTATTATTGTTACTATTGCATTCTGCAAACAGAATTTAGTGCTGATAAATGCTACTACTGAGAATTGTTTGTGTAGCTAGATTAGACTTAATAGTCTGTATAGAGTTTGATATGGGAAATAATACATTGTAAATATAAAATCCATGACTCCCTGAGCCAGTATAGAAATAAAGCTGCTGCTTCTGTCTCTCTCATGTACAACTTTACATAACATGACAGATCCATGTGTACAGCTACAGCAAGCAGTAGCTAAAAGCTTATGGAGTCCATAAAAGGAATCAAACTTTATATCTTTCCACAGTGTGTATTTTAGATAGAATAATGGCCCCTGCGGCTTACGAGCAAATAACTCTTACACTTTCACCTCTAAAACTCTACGCTCTAAGCCTGATTATTATTTGCTTTATATAATAATTATTATTTAGTCTCCCAGTCATCATCATCATCATCATTTTCTGGATTAGTTCTCCCCCACGAAAAATATTCAACCCATTCACCCTGAAGCTGTTGTAAATGTTTGCTTGTGAAGCTTGTTGTTTGCGCAATCATTTTTTTTATATTAAAGGTATAACTTTGAACAAAGTGAAATGTGGAAGCGTTCATGGAAAACATGGTGAATCCATCAAGAATCCATGACATGGGAGGGGAAAAAAAGGGATTTATGTTGTAAACTGCACACTGCAGCTGAATGGGTACAGACGTAACATAACAGGTTTACGAAGAAATAATGGGAACAAGCATGGTGTATTAAGCTCTTCCTTCCTCCTATTTATTATTGTTATCATAAGAAAGTAAAATCCCTGGCTAAACTCCATCATTATTATTATTTAGGGCTGGGATGTGTATAGAGCACCAGATCTTTTCTAGAGCCATTGTAAACTTGTTGATAATTCATATGAAAACTGGAGGAATTTTTGAGCAAAGGAACAGGAGGAGATGATGATTTTACTGTGTGAATATTATCTCAAGGCAAGAATAGCTACCTTGTTGTTGATTCTATCCGGAAATCGATACAATTATCCGCCCGCCTTGTGTGCGAATCCCCTCTGTGTGTGTGTATTCATAATAATAATTTTTTTTAATCTCCAGCACCACCAGGCTGAGAATAAAATGGCAAACTTGGGGAAAAAACGTTAGTCCACCTCCACATGCAGCAACTGCTACTGACAGTTTCTACTTTGATGATAGTTATGTAGACATGTAACAACCGCAGGGTTGGTCATTAGTTTGCAAAATATTTGCAAAGGTTGTCGGACTTTGTCTCTCTTGATCCGTTATCCATTTCGTTGGTTGATGATGAAAAGATTACTATCTGATCTCTTTTATCTCATCCTCCTCCTCCTCCTCCTGTCTGGCTCGTAACCAGGACAGACCAGACACATAGAAAGTTTTGTATATGAGACTTTGGAAGCATATTTTCTAGCCGAAAATGTGAGTAGGAGTTGGAGAATGTCTTTTAACTACTAAAAATATCTAATCCTATATATCCATGCTATTCTAATCAATTTAAGTGTCATTCCCGAAAAAATAAAACGTACACATATATGAGCACATGAAACGCCACCACAACGTGACCAAGCTCTAAGCTTTTTATAAGAAATTAAAAGAAAAAATGTAAAAAAGCCATGAAAAGTTGTTTTCAAATTCCTTAGAAAGATTGGCAATTGATATTGGCACGTGTCCCGCTTGAAAATGATACTTTTATATGTGTGTGTCTGTCTCTTATAATGCTATGATGATATTCTGTGAGAAATGAGAGAGCAGTCGTCAGTCTCGTATAGTTTTGTCTTGGTGATGAAGATGATGATGATGACGTCGACGGTAAACAACTGTTTGAACCATCATCAACACCACCATGGTGGACGTTATTATTATTATAGTAAAAAGAGACTCACAGTCAGTCAGTAGTAAGTCCCATGGCATGAATGTAATATCATTATAATTATGTACATAGCGTTCATGCATCCCAGCATGCATGCATTTTAGCATTGAAGAATTTTTTAGCAACAGCCCTCTCTCCCAGTTACGTCAAACTTACAGCTCAGTTCATAAAATGTTTTTTACGGATTCTCCGTATATCTATGATGATGATGATTTTAGCTCAATCCTTTTTTTCTCGTATACTAACTTGCCTCCTCATTAGCCAAGCTACTTGGAGGTATTCGCTTATTTAAATCCAGGCAGGGCACATATATACGTTTATCTTTCAGTTAATAATATCAATCATTCAAAATCCTAGTGATCATCATTATCATTACATACAACTTTCTCCCATTTTCACTCACTCATCCTCTTGCAAAGCTCCCCATTACTTTCATGGATTTTATAAAGGAAAAATTACCAATAAAAGTCCACTGTTTTGCTTGCTCCAACGTACACTTTTTAAATAAATTTAAAACACAGCAGTTTTTTTAACACAACTTCACATATACGAACACATCAACTATTCCTCTTGATCTGTCGGTTCAAAATATTTGATGGCAATTCACAACTACGACTGAAACACGTTCACTGTAGCTATGCTATTAGGATATTTCTGGACAGAAAGAACACGCGGTTGTGCATACAACTTTCATCGGCCCTTTGCTCGTTCACACTGCCGCCGTCCACCTTGCACTAAATTATTATGTCATCCACTAATAACTTTTGAATGTGTTCATCCAAGTGTTTTTTAATTGCACAAAATAATCTCAATCGATTGGGCAAGAAGGTAAGAACAATAATAATTAAAATGATGATGGATGAGGCCGATAGAATTATTGAAGAGTTGTTTGGGGCAATTGTTAGGGTGGAAAATTTGACGCGTAGTATTCGACACAGTAGTGGACACTTTTGAAATTGTTTTCTCCCCTTATGCCTTACGATCACTGTTACTCTCTGTGGAACACTTGAGCATCTATATACAATAGTATGCCTCAAGATATTTCTCTGTCTGTTACAATAGTTTTTCTCTGTGTGTGTGGAAAGTAAGTATTAGCAATATTGCCACTACTACTTACAACCACCACGATGGACAAGAGTATCGCAACTGCTCACATATTTTCTATGTGTCTTACCTTACAATGATTCCCTTATTGTGTTGGTGTGCATATAATATGCTCTACGTGTGTGTGTGGATGTGCGTGCATGAAAGAAGACAAATCCTGGCTAAAGAATTTTATGGAAGGAATGGGTCGTCGTAGGTATGTACGATATTTTGTCAGATCTCTCTCAGCACTATTATGTGTAAGAGATGTTACCGTGAGAGAGCTACCCGGACTATAAGAACTACGACTGGTACTGCTACTTACTAGTACAAGAACTAGGAGCGGGAGCAGTAGGAGAATAGTAGTAGCAGTATTAGAAGTAGTAATATGAGGGGAGAACGGGATTTCAGAGATGAGAGTATACATGCTGTAGCATGAGTAATCGATGACCGAACCTTTAAAAGAGTTCCCATGCTTCCCCCCACCCTGCTTGCTGCTTTACGGTTAAAACCGGGACGCGCAGGACAATTCTTGTAGAGAGTCTAACCGCCCGAGAAATGAGTGCATGTATGCGGGTATTAGAGCCGAATAGTAGTGTAGATTCTGCACATGATTCTATATATTATTATTACGTACAGAATCCAACATGCAGTTTCCTTTCGTCATTCCAAAGTATGCAACAATCCCGGATACACCCTGAAATTTTGCACACACACACTCAGACACACGTTACTATACACTCACGGACATACATGTAGCTATTAGTAGTAGTAATAGAGATAGCCGAGTTCTTCTTCTGTAGAGAAATAGCAGGCGTTTGAATCCTACAGGCACGAGAGTAAATAAATGCACTCACACCCTCCGAATGTATCTACGCATTCCTACGCACCATCCTACGCAAGCATACACATAGTGACGCATGCATAGCAACAAATGCAAGTCACACGGACCGTCTTATTCCATTTCCTTACCCTACATTTCTACTTTCTTTTTTTTCCTACACGCTGAATAAACGTATCTTTGCAAATTCACACATTGCATGGGAATGGTCCCACATGCTCGTCATCATCAGTTAGCCTGGCAAAAATATTCACATTCATGTGCACACACACAGCTTTCAATATAAGAACGGATGCTTCTGCAGGATTCCGCAAGTATACTAAAAATAAATAAATGAGCTGATACATAAATATATTTTATTTCTAGAAGAAAAATGGTCAGTTTTTGGGTATGATTTTTACGATAAAAAAAATAGTGACGCAGAGGTTTGAGTGGAGGAAGGAAAAGTAGAAGAAAAAAAGTAGTACAAGAACGTGAAAGTGGAGAAAGTGGTATAAAGAAAAGCCGTGGTTGCTACTACTGCTGCTGCTGCTGCTTTTGCCGCTTTTGAGGCTACAATCAAATTATGGGTCAGTGACGCACACAGGTTCACGTCACAGCTTTGAATTGTAATGCTTCCAGGCATCTTCTTCTGCTTGTATATACAACACCATCACCATTGTAGACAATATGAGGTGTGCTATTTAAGCTTCGCTCCCATTATTACCTTGCTATATGTGTATTATAAGTACTATTATTATTATTGCTTTTTTCCTTATAGAGATTTCTGTTTGACCAGCTACATGCCTCAAGGAAGAAATTATGTCGAAATCTCTTTTCTCTGAATGCTCACAGACGCAAGTGGATTTTTCATAGAAACACATAAATTGTCTTTCCTTTCAAATATTTATGACATATTATGACCTTGTTTTTCTTTTCTCTCTTCCTTTGTCATGGTGATTCTTGCGCAATCATTACTTTCTTCAATGTATAATATCATTAAGCGTCCATCGGTTGAATGCATCCGAGTGAAGAGCGGAAGCGAACTATGATGATTCACAAAGTCACTGTTTTGTACTCCAACCCAGTAGGAATATAAACTATATATAAGGGACATTTCATCTCCGAGGAAGCAATATTTTCATGATGAAATGACACATGAAGGAAGAAGGGACACTTCTTATGGATTTAACTCACTTATCATCCTTGACCTTGAAAGTACGTGACATCTGTTTTGAAGGGGAATGTTTTCAAGGCCTTGGTTCAGTTTCTAGTACAGGAGGAGGACAACGACGGCGGTCATTGTCACGCGACACCTCTTCTGGGGATTTGCTCATCTCAAGAAGCAATATGTCATTTTGCTTTGGGAAATTCCAATCCCGCTTAAGTTACAACAAGTGGGATACAGGCAAAGATCGTTATCGAAAGAAACGCTGCATCCACACCCACTGTTCATTCACATGATGACAAATTTGTGAGCAGTGACGACCAACTTTCTCCGAATCAATTACCTCCAAGGGCGAAAGTTATTGCCCAATGGTAAATGTAAATTGGATTATGAGCGTCTTCACCACCACGTGGAGTACCATGTGGTCAAGTTCCTTTATTGTAAATATTGACGTGAGTCCATCATCAAGGTGTCGTGTTTGTTGGGAGATATGGGTCAGAAAATGCGTCGTTTCCTATGTGGAAATGGAGCAAGAATTATAGAATACGCACACCCAGTGTACGCCAAGTACGCACCGTAAGCGAATTATACAAGCTAAAGTAGATGACGAAAGAGCCGTGAAAGAAATCCATTAATACGAGAATCTGTGGTGTGGAGTGCGTGCGTGCGTCTGTGGCTACAAGTTGATCCGCAAATCCGGAAATAAAAGAAGAGAATATTGACCCGCCTGTGTGTGTGCGTCAAGCATATTATAGGAGCGGTGTGGTAGAGAATAGAAAGGAAACCGCAGTCCATGATTGCTGCAGTAGTGGTGGTGGTCCTGTTGTAGAACACACGAGATTTAAAGGGGAAACCCTCATGATTACGAGAACATTAGAGAAGGAAAGGGCAGAGAGAAAGGGAGAAATAATAACATTAAAGGGAAGAATGAGTTAATAATGGAAAAACAAAGGTAATTTAGAAGTGAATGAGAAGGATCCTCACTCTCTTTCGCTCTCTCTTTATGTGTGCACAGAATCATTTACGCAAACAGTGCATTCAATATTATGGGAGGACAAAATTTATTAGGATGGCAGGAAGAATGAACTAGGAGGGAATTGAGACAACGATGAGTAAAGAATGAGAATGAGGGCTAAAGGGCTTTACTGGCTACCCGGCTAGTAGCAAGAAATGACTTGCCGCCTTTATCTGGAGCAGGTCGCCAGCTATATGGGAAAACAATACAGGATGACTGCTGTTAAGTAGGTAAAAGTGAGGCAGAACAGAGAGGAAGACGGAGCAGAGAAGCGGAATCTTACGGTGAGTTTATTATATAGACACAGGGAAACCGGGAAAGGAGGGTGCGGGAGATATATAGAAAGCATCAAGGAGTCCAATGTACGTCAGAGAGGAAAGTCTTGACGTCAGTTATGCGTCAAAGGCTCGGCCTACCTAGGATACACATATACAAGTAGAAGCAGCAGCAGAAGAAACCAGGCTGTGGATAATTATGTGTATGTGTCTTCTTTTAAAGGAACCCACAAGAAAAAGATACAGAATCTCACACACAGATAGAGAAACGCATTTGAATCTCATATACTCAACATATTTTACTGCCCAACTTGATAAATGTATATGATGCTACTTACTTAGAAATCTACTCATTTTCTATACAGAAGCACTACTAGCTCATCGCAGTACCTTAAAAAAGGTGCAAATACCTTCTCTCGTATCGTCTTTTAGTTGAGTAATGGGTTCATGCATGAACAATTTATTCTTTATTCCGTCTTCTGCTCTCTCTCTCTCTCTCTCTCTCTCTCTCTCTCTCTCTCAATTATGAATTAAATCCTGTTGTAGAGTTTGTGTCATTTCTGACTGCGTAGCGAGGTCTAATATATCGTGAATCAAGAGAAAGATACAGTCATGGATGAAGTAACTACAAAGAGCTCTGGCTCTGAAGCAGGAAAATACCAGCTGTAACTTACCTCTGCCTTGAAGGACCATAAGATCGACATGGCTCTGTATAACAAGTGTATCAATTTTGGATACTTAATAAGGATTATAGAGAGCCTATAGTCCAGTTAATCTTTGTCTCCTAGTTTATGTTACATTTCCTCAAGCATTATTGTACAACAGCTTTCTGTTACTTTTTTTGTTGCATCCCCAGGGCACGACGATTACACCATTTCAGTGAGTTCTTAGATTACAAGACAACCAATAGCTACTGTAATTCCATACTATAGTTGATCCTGCCCTATAAATCGTCCTGGCAGTTTGCAGAGGGGGCCGCTGCCCAGCATGCCGTTTTTGAATATCCGGCAGGCCGCAACCCGGAATACCGGCTGTTTGCATGCGGTGGCCTTCCGACGGGCCTTCCTTTTCAGCCCGTTCAACCTATGAAGATCAGGGCCTTCTCTTGGCCTGCCACCAAAAGGACCTTCTCCTGCCAGTCACCAAAAGGAAGGCCACCTGGAATGCCACCACCTGCCCTGCCCAAAACCGGCATGCCCGGTGTTGGCATGCCGTTTTTGAATTTCCGGCATGCCGGGACGACTTACTGGGTGTCGAATGTTGAGAGCGGAAGCTTCTTTCCTTATCCACAAATTTTCTTCTTCACATTTTGCTAGACTTCTTCCCAATACAGTAGAACATTTCTAGAGTGTTCCAGCGAGACATGAAATTTTTCTCGAAACAGCTCCTCCTTTTACATCATTTACAATCCTAGCTCCAAAAACAGTAAAAAAATTGTCGTATCAATGTTAACAAATGGCGAGACTTCATATGGCTTCAGCGCTCATGTTGTTAACCGAACTTTTTCTTCACTTCCGAGAAATTTCATCTGCTTCACAAATAAATGGATTTGTCAAGAGCAAAAATATTTTGTCTCCAAAATGAGTTGGAATTTTATAAAAGAAATGTTATGGTATTTACAAGTATAAAATTGAAATGGGATAAAATAGAAATATACTGTACACACAATAATGATGTTATTCCTAAATTGGACAAGCCATGGAAACTGATAATGATGATGAGTCTTTAGGAAAGCACTGCTCCCGAAATTATCTGAAATTCCAAAAATTCAAGGCAAATTAGCTTTTAAAAACGCTGGTAGCATGACCATTGGGTATTGAAGGGAAAAAATGGATGAACGTTTGTACCTAATCTTCAGGCTTCTCTGGAGGTGGTCCGCAGGGTTGGAGCATTTTTTCAACCAAATTGAACCTTACACGAGCCTTTGATTCATTCTCAGCTATAGCCACATAGTTGAGGAGGTCAAAATGTCCTAATATTGAGGCATACGTGTCACGATGTTGATTAGTTAACCATTCATGCTTGGACGTATCTGCATGTCCAGTTCCAATGTATTTAGATTGGAGATGTTCAAGTTGGCTGTGGATGTTGTACCGTTCTCCTGCCATTGTCCTAAAATAATTCAAAACTCTTAGTAACAGAATATAGTTATATAATTACTCACCGACAATTTTTCACAATTTACCTGTTAACGGGGATTGAAGAATTCCAGAGGCAATGATATTAAAACGAAACTAAATATTTTCCGGGTCGCTTGTACTTTTTTTGGCAAGGGATAAGTAAAACTCGAGTTGAATCCGGCGCTGAAGGGTTGGGAAGGTTCGATGTACGGCCGATGGTGGCAGTGATTGCAGTCTTAGAGACCGAAGTTGAGTCGTCCACAAGAGGTGATCAGGCCCTCAACGGTGTGTATAAATAACCAGTTGTTCAGTGAGTGCGGTGTAAGGGATTTCGCCTACATTTTTATTCGTGAATATATTTTAGAAATTTTGGGATTTCCAAAACCTTCAAAATGGCTGGAATTCTGTCCCGAACAACTCTGAACCTTAGCAGACTCGCCAAGCGACCAGCAATGGTCGTTTTGTCCTCACGATCCAAAGGCGATGGTAAGTTTCGTAATGTTCCACTATGAATTTGCGAATTTGCAGTTCTTGTTACGCCGTCTGGAATTTCAAGTTTCTAAAATTTGAAAAAATCTCAGAAAATCTCAATTTGGTCCAATAAGTAAGTTTGCGTAGTATATAATAATTTATGATCGATTGAGCGAGGGGATTTTTTCGTTTTTATAATGTGCGTACTGTGGGTAGGGCCGCTATTGATATCCTTGATGGAAACTAATGAATTAGTGTGGGTAACTTTTTGAAAATTTTGTTTGATTTGGTATGTTGAAACTGCTGGCAAAACTTCGTCAAAAATTCGCTAGTAGTTAACCGGTTCGGCTGAGTAAATGAACCTTGTGGGGCAGTAATTGAAAATGGAGGACTTGAATTGAAATAGGGGAACGTGAAGAAGTGAATTGCGTAATGTTTTGTTTTTGAAAGAATAATGAGCTAAACATTTTCATTAATTTTGCAGTAATGATGGCGGATCCTATGGAGCATGCCACCGGTTTGGAACGAAAAGAATTGGAAGCCATTGCTCGAGGAAACCCTGTAAGTAACTTCGAAACACTTCGGAGAGATACCCGCTATTGATGTTTTCAAAGTTGTAGTGAACATGGCTTATTTTGCTGCGTTATTTTCGCCTCAATGAAGAGAATTTCGTATTTTTTTTCCCGTTTTGTATAATAAGAGCTGTAACCAAGGTTTCTTTGTATTACAGGATCCATTCATGATGCGAGTTTTGAAGCGTGGACCTGGCACTAAGGACAAACCTTGCCAGATTCCATCTGCTTACGACAAGCGTTTAGTCGGTTGCATTTGCCATGAAGATGCATTTTATGTGAACTACATGTGGCTCTACAAGGGTGAAGCCAAGAGGTGCGAGTGCGGTTATTGGTTTAACTTAGTCGAAGCAGAAGATCCCTTCAAGGACATCCCCGATCCTCTCGCTCAGTAAATAAATATTGAATCAAAACAACAGTCAACATCAAACTGTATATTAGTTAGTTTTCAAACAAAGATGCCGACGAGAGTAAAATAAAGTAGTTCCATTAATACAGCGTTACATTCGATACTATGTCTCTTTAGCTATTCAAATCACTGCGATGTAAAAGCATATTCAGTTTTACATCATGTATTTGATTATTATGATGAAGCGGTTCAATAAAACCTTGAACAACCTACCGTGTTAAACTTTTGAGCAGTTACTGCCCGTGTTCGTTGCCCACTTTATTTTCAAGCCGCTGGATAATTCCTGATGTACGCGGTCGGAAATCGTCGCTGTCCGTCCTCAACGGAAAAAGCATGAAAGTTTTCCAAGATCGGGAGTCCAGTAAAGGTTAGGCGGGCAGTGCCCCCAGGAGGACGTGAAGGTCTCACTAAGTGCATAAAAATCTGGACTGGAAAGCTTGTATAGTACTGGCTGCTTCACCACCGGCGGAATCATGGCTTGTGCATGTCGAATAAATCTCATACGACTCATGAATTTATTTAATCTTTTACGTATTTGCTAAGACAGAATCCTGCTGGACTTGATCTAACAATATCGCAAGCTATACGCGGAAATGACTCGAGTTGTTGCGCTACTATAGCAGTTTTACCAAAAGGTCAGAGACTAATACGACAACGTAATGAAAGATTACTTAACTAAAGGGATACACAGGCATTATGTACGCCAAGGAGTCAAAAATCCCTGGAAGATTGACAGGCAGTTACAATCAATTATATGCAAACGACAACAATACAGTTTTAATTAGCTAACTTAAACATAGTATGGTCTCTTGTTTGACTAGCTTTATTCGTCAGCACGTATCTTACATTCTACAACTACTTAACTGTTATACGATATTTATTTAACATTACGTTTTCTAATTTCTGACTGCCCACTGTTTAACTCTCATTACTCGATTCACATTATATCATCAGTATTCGGATCTTCATTTCCCAAAAGGCCGACTGTCTACGTTTTTTTCCACATAGATTATAATTACATCTTAACCTGTACGTATAGAACCTTAAAAGACGACAGTAAAAAATTGCGTGCTTACAATTAAAAACACTCAAATACAGTGACAACAGCGGCTGGACAAAGCTGGGAACCATAGATGCGACTACTCATCACTAAACAATAGTAATAACATATATAGTATTTCGAGACGGAAGTTGTACGCGAAATTTTCAAGAAATGATTGCAGAATAATTACCACTACTGTTTACGTAAACCTTTTGCCTATATTATTAATGCGCTTTGGGCTTGGCCTTGTAATGGTGTGATAATTCATTACAGAAAATCCTCCATTGCCGGAGCAACCTATCCCTCTCCATAGTCAACTATAATTTTTTTTAACTTTTATAAACTACAGGTAGCCGGGGCCTCGTTCTCCTATTATTATACAAGCACGAACAAAGAAGGAACACATTAAACAAAATTGGGGATTAGGAGCGTGATGATCATTTGCTAATCGCTGCATATACTTCTACTGGGTTTAATATTTATTAGGCAAAATATAACAATGATAATCCCATTTGGTTACAACTTTTTTTGACTGAATGAACCTTCCAAAAGTAATATAGATCAAGAAGGTCCTGTAGGATGCCACGATTTATAAATTAGTGTAGTGACGCATTGAGTTTCTTCATTATCATGCTACAATAACAATAGAACTAAATAGCTTGGTCAGTGCATTTTAGCGTTATTGAGCAATTTGACGGGCTCTGTTCTTTTGAATGTGCTCTTCAACCTCTGGACATTTCATGCGAATTGAGTCGACGACATCTAAAAGATTCTTGGCATCCATTGCGAGAACATGCGCTGCCGATAGCATACCCCTGCAAGACAATAATAAATGCATATAAAATCCGATAATGCATCTTTCATATGCAGTGAAAGCATTATCATTATTCTGCTCACTTTCGATATTCCAGGTCCAGAGTCGTTGAACTATATTTTTCTGCTAGGCGCATTGCACTGACTAAGTCTTTCATGTCCTTGCTAAGGACTTGATGGGCCATTTCGACCTGCAAAAATCACCAACTCCATGGTAAGAAGCCGAATCCACTCGTGATACCTTACAGCAAATATGCATAATCACACACCTCATGCTTGGCGTTTACCGGGAAGATGTCAACAAGTTCATCGACGCTACCCAGCAAATTCCGTAACTGGAGACCAACTTTTCGTACGAGTTCCAAGTACTCCACCCGTCCAGTTTGCTGAACTCCTTGGGTCAATTCCATAATAGCCCTAACAACAGCGGTTGTACTGTCATAAACACGGTCATTGTTACGATCCAAGTCAGCAGTTGGTGTGGGTTCCATTTTCTACGAAAAATGCACAATACTAAATATACTGAGCGTCCAGAAGGTACAGTAAATAATCAATCACTCATGAGTACATACTTTGACTACGATCGTTTTATCTTCGGCCGATCCATTAGTTATCGAGCTTGTGTCTCCAATCTGAGCAAAGCCAGGTGAGCCATTCGGAATGTCGCCACATTCACTATCAGAGCGGTCAGAAGTGCTGGTAGTAATGGAGAGGCGTTTCCTCTGTAACCAAAGGAACAGCTTAGCAGAGATTCCCCCAATTGCAAAAATTCCCAATCAACTGGTTACACTTACCAAATTATTCTCTTCCTCAGCTAACCACCGTCCGTCCTCTTCAGACTGTTTCTGCTGTTCCCTCAGTTTCTGCTCCAGTTCGTATTTGTACCTCATTTCAACATCATTTCCATGTTCTAGTCCACCTTTGGGATCCTGCAATGATTACGTGCCAAGAAAGTTTCAGAAAATGACTTTCGAAATTTTATAATATATAAAGACATTCCAACAGTAACAAATAACCCACGGAACATTCACATAAGAAATTGATTCAAGCACGGACAAACAAAAATCACACTTAAAAACAACCTCACCACTGAAAAAATCAAAACCAAAACACCGAGTGGTATATACATTTATATAGTACAACAGCAGTGTCCATTATCTACAGCATTCAGAAAAAAACGTACCATTCCGAAGAATTGAATAACAATTATTATTACTGCTGAGAGCACGAAACAAATCCCGTAATGATAATAACGGTGAATGTGTAAATGATAATAACATTCCAACAAATGGGTGGACGCTGTTAGCCGTTGGCACTCAAAAAGTTTTGGCCAAATGGAAACAGACAGCTTGATGTGGGAACTAAAAATAATGCAGCTCATGCAATTATTAGCAAAGGAATAATAACCCCCCCCCAAAAAAAGGTAAACCCAAGTGTTATATACAAACGATGAAATACGAGCAGATGAGTGAAGGAAATTGAGAAAAGTATCATTGGTAGTGACCTTGTCTAAAGTTCCATAATTGGAAGCAGGTTTGGAGCCACCTGGTGTACTCATAGTAGAGGATAAATTGAATATATCAGAACTAGAACTAGTGCTCATTGTGCCTAGACTGGACAAGGTACTACAATTTCGATTGAGAGAATGCGTATGATTAGGAGGGTGAGTGGAACAGGAGGCTGAGGAGGTTTCCATTAGATTCATCAAGCTCCCTCCTGGTCCCTCAAAGGCTTTGGTTTTGAATTTTCTTTTTGGTGAGCCCATCGTTCCATTTGCAAAATCTACCGCTAATGTGTTGAACGCTGATGCGGGCGTCGTGTATGCCGCAGGGTTCAAGACGCGGGTATCACTTTCCCTCATAATTTGTGTCAGTACTTCCGGATTTTGAGCCACGATATACGTGGTAGGTCCGACATTTGTAGTTTGCAGGTGCTGCTGTTGACTTTCTCCCAGGACTGGAGGCCGATCTACACGTGGAGGTTTGGCTGGAGGTGGTGGTTCATCTGAAGCTGATGATGCTGAAAAGTTAAAAAAGTTGAAAATTACTTTCCAGTTCACTCCCTATACACGGCCATCCAATTTATTATTACTACAACTTCTTGACAGAACTAACCCCATGACATGGTCTGCATCCTCCGGTTCTCCCTCCTGGCCATGTCCTTTTGCTGTTGCCTCTCCTCCATTAAAATATCACTATAAAAAATCCATAGCCATAAATAACTAGTCCATAAAATTCCCATTTAAATGACATTATATGGCCAACAAGTCAGCGAGAGATAGAAGAGTGAGTAACTTACTACAGAGATTCTTTCAGTTGCTGGAAGCTAGGCCGCTTGGACGGTTCGTAAGCCCAACATTGAGACATGAGGGCATAAAGCCTCGGTGGGCAGTTACGGGGTAAAGGTAATCTCTCACCGTTTTCAATCTTCCCTATCACATCGTTATTTTGAACACCAGCAAACGGCTTCACGCCGAACATTAGGATTTCCCACATGCAGACCCCTGCAGAATACATTATCCATACATAGTCTCCCGTGTATACACACCTTCATCACGCCAATAGCTACCCCGAGAATCATTCAGAAGTTAACTTACCGAACATCCACACATCTGACTTGGAGTTAAACTGCCTAAAGTTAACGCTCTCGGGGCTCAGCCACTTGATGGGTAATTTTCCTTTGGATGCCTTATAGTAACACTGATCGTCCGAAATCCACCTAATGTTTTACCCAGTAGTATTAGAGGAAAGCCATCAGAAAAATCCCTCGTCTATACAACCAAAATCCATCCATCCCAAGTCTACATTACCTGCTCAGTCCAAAATCGCCCAGCTTCACGCTGTCTTGGGCGGAAACAAGGACGTTTCGCGCAGCAATATCCCTGAAATAATTAAAATGAGATCTTAAAATGAAGTCCATCACATCACCATCCACTCAACTTGCACTGCTACTTCAACTTTATAATTTTTTTCTGGCTCACCTATGAACAAACTTTTTAGACTCAAGGTATGACAGAGCAGTGGAAAGTTGAAATGCATATAAAATAAGAGTAGCCAAATCCAGGGCGTGTTTGTGACTCTGAAGATAGGATCTCATTTCGCCATATTTTGCTAATTCCATCACAATCCATATAGGAGTATCCGAGCAAATACCGATCAGCCTGACTATGTGTGGGTGGTCAAACTGTTGCATAATATCTAGAAAATTTATAAATTATTCATTCATTAACAATAATTAGTTCCATCCAATAATGTCCTCCTTCTACCAACATACACACACATACGACCTCTAAACAACGGCTGCTCCTGCAGCATCACCATCGTCATACGTCAGTGAAAAAATATACTTCTTTTCATCTTGTAACACATATACAAATAGCTTGAGGAAGATCTGTACTCTCATAACTTCCAGCTTGATCATATATTCTGTCTACGTGGAACATTTTTTAGTCTCCAGATGTATGCAGAACTTCCGAACCTTATCGTCATCATATGGTCCACACAAACCAGGGCGCAGGCATACTCAAAACATTTGTGTTAAAGCATTAGCATAACAATTACTGCACTTTGTAAACCTATGTCAATACAGCTACCATCTCCATCCTATACATTACTACTTGGCTATTTTTCCAGTGCTTCACTCTTTAACTCGAACCTTTCCAAAAAATCATGCTAAAAGCCTCAAGGAGCAGTTTCCTTCAGTCTCAACCAACTTCATATTCGTGCTTTATGCTGCTAACACATAAATAAACGGTCACAGTACATCATCCCACCACCACTCCTTCACCATCCTATTTCCATAACTAAATGCTAATTTCCAAATGTACATAGTAGGATCATCTCTGTCTTTCTCTCTCTCCTCCATCTATCTATGGTATTAAATTTCACATCCACTTATTCGCACTTCCAAAAACTGTTACGCACTCCTTCTTCAAACCCGTGCCTCCATCTCCCCCTCCCTCCTTCTCCTCCTTTCAACAACAATAACAAAAAGAAAGAAGCATATCTTCCTCAAGGACAATCTCAGAAGCAGCAGCAGCGTAATAACAACAAGATCCACCACCAACGCCTTCCAGTTCGTTCATTCATTCATTCATAAAACTCGTCCCAGACTGCATCATCATCCTTACATGCTTCTTCTAGGAACCGGTCACGGGTAGCAGAATCTGCATCCAGTTTACATGTTTTCACAGCCACAGGAAGTTTTTCACCATCACCGCCTGTCCCATACCATCCTTGGTGAACGTCTCCGAATTGACCTGCAATGATGGTAACATGAACAGAATTTTAGGTCTATCAAAATGCCAGACATCATCATCATCATCAATGTAGTCAAAAAATTTGCTGGTTACCTTGTCCAATTATATCACCCAGTTCAACACTCAGCCGGTCCAACTCATAGTCATGAGCTAGAAAAATAAAATAGTAAAATTCAATTCTAAATAATATTAAAGGCAATAATCAGAATAATCATCATCTAATTTCCATTCCTATCTAAAGCTCCATACAATTCAAATCAGCAATAAATCTTCATTCCCATTCAATCCCATAGCATGCATTGACCTTTCCTCTTCATAAAAACATCATTCTCCTCAATCGCCCATTGTTCATTAAAACAGACGGCTAATAATCATTATTCGAAGGCGCCCTTTAATTTTCTAGCATAATTTCCACAAATTTTTTCCCACTGTCCAACCACCATCATCATCATCATCAAGACTCCTTGTCAGTCATGTGTCAATGAAACAAGCAGCGGCTAATAGGGAGCAATTATTGTTACACAATCTTCTATAAAACCCCTGCCTTCAAAAACTAATGGCTTCCAGTATACAAGACTTGGGCCATTAGCCTAGATAATTACAGTAAATTTTTGGCAAACTTACAGGCAGGAATGGAGTAATCACCATCTTCATCCACAATCTCCGCATAGTCATCCATCAGCATGTGCTTATTATTCTCAACTGGACTATTGGAGCCACTTGGATTCCGACTTGAACAACTTCCCTGACGGTACCTTGGTGGGTGAGCATCTATATATTCCAACAATAACAAGTTCCACAAAAATTAATAATCATTAACTTCCACACATAAAAAATATCCGCACTAACTTGCCAATAAATCCACGAAAAAAATTAACCAATTATTCATCTACTCCTCCATTGTTTCCAAAAAAATGTACAACAAAATGAACAACTCAAGTCCCTCTCATGCATCACAATAATAATAATAACAGCAACTAACTGAACCAATAATTATCAACAAGTGCTGTCAAGTCACGTTTATGAAAACTAAACTTGCTCAATACGGCAATGACGGCCACAGTGCAACAATAACAACAACAACAACAACCAGCAGAACAACTTGAGAAGGAGAAGAAGAACGAAAGGTGTAAAAACAAGTGTGTGATGAGTAGCTACGACAGGTACCTCATCATATCATATGGCCAGTGCTTTAAACTCAAGTTTAACCCATGTTCAGGAGCAGCTATGATGGTAAAAGTACAACAACAAAAAGGTACGACGACGGTCACATGTCCTCAACAACAATGACAATAATAATAATAACAACACAGTAGTAACAGGAGGTACAACAATATAAGTCCAATAACGGAGTAGTAAGCAATACTGTAGTACAACAATAGCAACAAGAAGACCCAACCTTTAAGACAAGGACAAGTCCTCAAGGTAGCAGCTTGTGGTTTATGAGAGAAAAAGATTTTCAACATGTTCGATTAATATACAATCCCATTACATAATTATTATTATAGCCACAACGTCATCATATTTTCCTTATCGATCGCTATAAATATTCATCATCATCCTCACACAGACACAGCCAGTTCCCTTTAATTAAAACACACAAGACCAATAACCAATACTTTCAACAGCTCACTTCTACTGCATCCCCCTGTCAAAGTAATTCATTTCTTATACAGTTCATAATTGTTTCAATACTCATCGTGCATGTCCATCTAACTGCCTATGCATTTTTTAAGGCTATAGGCATGCATGTACTGCTTCGACATGGAGGTCTCCCCCTTATTATATTTATTACTCGTCAGTTTCTTATTAACAGCTTCTCAACAACAAGGCCTCCCGCACCACTTCTTCTTATTATGCACTTTCTTTGTACTCTAATAATAATTATAACTGCTACAAGCAATTCCTCCACATTTCAATGGAAATACGCTTAACATCTTTCTAACTATTGTGACTGCTGACATGCTGCGGCGGCCCTTTCTTTCTGAAACTTTCGTATGCAAAGTAAGCTAGAAATCCAAGCCTCGGCGGACGCATATATTTATAAAGTAGCAGCACCTCGTTTTATTTTTACGGAAAGAATTACGACAGAATATTTAATACCTCCCCCACTGCCACAAGTATAGTAGTTTCTATCTCGAAATAATAATTCTTCCCAATGCAATAATAATACAGGCAGAAGATTGGTTTCCCAAAAACTTAGGCCCATGTTTTCACTTTTTATGAGGCCATTAAGGGCTAACCAGCCATCCACTCCTGTCCTGTGTAATGTTGCACTGAAAATTTAACTGCTCTCAAAGCTGGACACTCTCAGTCAGAGCGACGACGACTTTGATAAAAACATACGCCTTGTATTTTCCATTAAATCGTAAAAATCCTCTCCTAGCTAACATTCAACGTGGGAAAAATAGACAAGAATGTAAAAAAATACAACTTGCAGACTCAATGCAGAGGTTTTGTTTTTAATCAGGCACTAGGCATCACACTTTCATAGCCATTAAATGTTTACTTCATAGCTTTTTGTCGCACAATTAATGTTCCATCTTTCTGCACCGCTTAAATCTAAATCTCTGAGCATGGATGCATTTCAAATAATTCAACT